>JAVTVY010040499.1:0-18535 GCA_036873755.1 Hanleya hanleyi | reverse complement strand
CAACATCTTCACACCATGTACAACATCTTCACACCATGTACAAAATCTTCACACCATTGTACAACATCTTCACGCCATTGTACAACATCTTCACACCATTGTACAGCATCTTCCATCTTCACACCATTGTACAACATCGTCACACCATTGTACATATTCACGCCATTGTACAACATCTTCACACCATTGTACATCTTACATCTTCACACCGTTGTACATCTTCACGCCATTGTACAACATCTTACATCTTCACACCATTGTACAACATCTTCGCACCATTGTACAACATCTTCACACCATTGTACACCATTTTACATCATCTTACATCTTCATACCATTGTACATCTTATATCTTCACACCATTGTACAACATCTTCACACCTTTGTACATCTTCACACCATTGTACATCTTACATCTTCACACCATTGTACAACATCTTCACACCTTTGTACAACATCTTCACACCATTGTACACCTTCACACCATTGTACATCTTACATCTTCACACCATTGTACAACATCTTCACACCATTGTACAACATCTTCACACCATTGTACATCTTACATCTTCACACCATTGTACAACATCTTACATCTTCACCCCATTGTACATCCTCACACCATTGTACAACATCCTCACACCCTTGTACATCTTCACACCATTGTACCATTGTCAGAACAATTGACAAAGATTTTCACATCATAAAATATTGACTCACCTGGATGAGTGACGAATATTGAAAAAGTTTGTCATATCATGGGATATTTGACCAGAGTGACAAACACTAGAAAAGATCTTTAAGTCACAAAATAAAACAAGTTTCTTCACATACATGACATGAGGACCATGCAGGGTGACCGATATTGGAAAATAAGTTCTTGCTTTGGATTTGTACGAACAATAACATGTGTAGACTGCAGACATCAACACTTGATAAGTGTACAATAACAGTCTATCCTGGCTAGGGTATTATATATGTGTGTTCATTTCTTGTTGGTTATAATGGCCTAATACAAGCCACATGTGACATCCTCTCAAACTGCTACATAAAAATGAAACTAGCTGCAGGCATATCAGAAAGGGCTTACTTATGAAATATGTAGTTTAGGTAGATATAGGACCGATAATCAAGAACAGATGGCCTTGCTCGCACAATAGGATATTTGTGTTGAATTTTATTCACTTAATCTTGTATAAGACACAGAGATACTATATATAACACATCACATCAGGCAGCGATGCAGTATTGTGCTTCAATCAGAACAATAAAAGGGAGATAACCACCATCAATCAATTGTCAGTTGTCCATTGATGTTTACATGGCGAGAATTCTTCTTGAATTTCTTGGGGGAGGGGGAGGGGGAGTTAGTAGTATGTCTTTGTCCTTGTTTTTTGTTTGTTTTTTGATGTCTGTCCCAGGCCACGTGGGCAAGGCACTATTGTAAATAGTTTGGATACTGGTAGTTGGTATTGTGAATGACCCCTATTGAACGGAATAATTTTGGGCTAGTCTTGGTTTTTGTCTGAGACTGTACACATTATTCCTGTAGTACATTGTAGATGTATAGAATGTCTCTCAGAATAAAGCACCAGTAATAAAGAGGTATTTGTTATTTTCCATTAAAATGTCTTATAAGTTATATGGGTTGCATCAGAATTTTAAAAAAAAAACATTGCACCTGCCAAAGTGAAATTTAACAGATATTTATCTTTAAAACTTGCGATATTTTATCATTTAATGACACATGAAGATATATGGTCAGTTTATATTTTCAGTAGAGAATCGCAGCGGTGTTGCATGTATATTGGGAATAATATATTCATGTACAAAATTCATTCTGGTACACATCTAGTTGTTTGGGGGGTTTTTCCAGAAAAAAAGTTTTCAAAATTTGATTTCCTCTAATTAAATTTTGACTTTCATTAAAGCTGATTCAAGCTTGGTCACATTATTTGGTAGATATGTACACACATACATGGTGTTATTATCAATGAACATTCCTGGGCATGATTAAACCCATAACATGTTCATCCTGTAATGAATCACTCTGGTGTCACCCTTATTACTGTTGTAAACAAAGTATACTGCAATAATTAAAATGAACTTGAGACTGATGAGTTTATGTATAACCAGCATTCCAATTGGAAGAGTATTTTTGTACCGATATCATATTATCTAATAAGGTGAAATGCAAATATATTCTTATTTTGCTTTCCATAGTCTTTATGGGCTATCACTTCATTTGGCTTTGAAGTATTTTTCTCCTTTTGCTCCAAAGTTGGTATCGGAAGCTCAGTCAATTTCAGAATTGAAATATGCACTGGTCACTCCCATCTGCCCTTGTTCAATGCTAGTTTGTGACATCACACCAGACTGCCCTGCCAGATGTACATGTACAGTGTAATGCGAGATCAGCGATGTCGGTTTGCAAATCTGAATTCAGCTGTACTTGTGATACCCATGTTTAAAAAGCTTCTAGTAGATAAAAGACTTAAAGGTTATACAAAATGGTCTCAAAATCTGCTACTTTTTTGTGCTAAGTTGTTGTAGAGGTGATTATATAGACTTGTTTTACATTTTTTATGTTTTCAAACTGCCCAAGGTTGGAAATAGCAGCAGTAAAGTGCGACAATTTCATGCCACTTTCAAAACGGCGAAAGCTGTGACCGCTTGACCTGCGACGTCACAACCTGATTACGATCTCGCTCAAATGCCTGTTGTGACGTCAAAATGTCAGCGACATCACGCTAGAACTCCCACAGTTGGGTGAATCTTTCGTAATAACGCCCGACGTCATAGACTATGACGTTTAGGGCGCAATCGTAATCAGGTTGTGACGTCATGCACCAGAGGTCACGGCTCCAATACGTTTTTCCCCACATGTGTGCTATTCGTGTCCTAAAACCCACTTCAACTGCATTATTCGAGAAAAAAATACTAATTTGTTGTTTGGAACACTACTGGGTATGTTTTAATGCAAAGTAGTATAGAGTCATTTGGTATAACCTTTAAAATTAAATTAAGCGAAGTAGATGGATCAATAGTTTAACACATAAATATATGAAGAAAAATTTAAGAACATTTGCATTTCACCTTTAACTATTTTGCCCAAAAATTAATTTGGGTGGAAATTTCTACTGTTAAAGTTACAAAGGCCTACATTCACAACATGGAGTTCTTTCAAGTTGAAAATAAAAAAGTATGGGAGGTGGGTGCATGAATTTCCACTTGGGAGTGGGGGTCAGTTATGGGAAGAGGATCATGTCGGTGTCGGTGTCTCCTCTCTGGAAATGATAAGGTTTTTGGTTTAACAAATTAAAAAAGAAATTAAGAAAAATTCATTAATTAAAAAAAAATAAAAAATGTGGGAGGTGAGTATTCCACTGGGGAGTGGTGGTCAGTTATATGGCACTACCCCAGGGAATTCTATGGGTGCTCCAATGCTAAAATCTAATGGTAGTCTTTTGATTATCCCTTTTTTTTTGGTGCATCTGTACATGTATGGAAAGTTTGCTGCAGTTATGAGCCATCACAGGATGATTATGTGACTTGGTACACAAGGTGACATGTGTCTTATGATTGTGGGATGTACCTGTACTATTTATGAGATGAAATATAAATTTTTGTTCAAATTATAGCAAATTATAGTTTTTTGTTTAGCGAAATTGTAGGCCTTCAGCAAGTACACCTAGAGGAAGTTTGCTGCAGTTGTCAGCTGTCATGAATAGAATATTGATGCACATGTTTCTCATGATTAGCTCGGATGTGTCTGTGCTATTTATGAGATGAAATAACTTGTGTCCAAATTATGAGATTTTGGATTTAGTAATTTGCCAATTTTAAGGTTTTTGTTTGACAAAAATATATTGAAAGGTAATAACTCAATTTATCAGGTTTTACTGGATGATTATGATACCTGGTACACATGTTTCATATGATTAGAGGATTTGCCTGTGCTATTTATGAGATGAAATTGTAATTCCTGACCAAATTATGAGGATTTTGACTGAGTAATTTGCCAGTGATAATGTACATGTACATGTATATATTTTGAGGAATGTAAGCATGGGCACAGGGTTGTGAAAACAAACTTATTTATTAAAAGTGTTCCTATATAGACAAGTTTCTTGTGGACTTATGTTTCTAGCTTACGTTTCCTATTTTCATGTCATGATGATAGAATGTGATAAGGGGGAGGGGATGTTGTACAAATGCTTTTGAGTACATACATCTCTTTGGAAAGTTTTCTGAAACTGTCAACTTTCATTGGATGAGTTCATGTGACACTTGCTACACAAGTTTCATATGCTTTGAGGATGTGCATGTCCTATTTGTAACATGAAATATAAATTTTTGTCCAAATTATCACAGGTTTAGACTTCGTACTTTCCAATGATAAGGTATTTTTAGGCAAAAATTCACATGCCCACCTCTATGTGGAAAGTTTACTCTACATGTACATGCTTTCAATAGTGCCTAATGCTGCAGCTTCCGCGGATCATCACCGGATGACCCCGCAAGGCAAGATGTTGGGTTCGTAGAATGCTTGTTTCTCTCGACTTACAAAGTAAAGGGGAGATATTGTGAGAGGGGGAAAGAACATGTTGTCATTGGTGTCAGTGGTGGTGTTTCCTTCCTAAAAATGATAAGAATCAAGAAAAAATTCAAACCTAAAAAAAAATAAATAAATAAAAAAAGTATAGGATGTGGGTATTTCACTGAGGGAGAGGGGGGGGGGGGCAGTTATGGCACTACCATTAGTTTCAAGTTTCACATGATTTGAGGATGTGCGTGTGCTTTCGTGACATGAAATATTAATTTTTGTCCAAATTGTAGTGGTTTTCCAATGATAAGGTTTTCTTAGGCAAAAAATTACATGTACACCTGTACATTGAAAGTTTGCTCTACATCATGTATGCTTTCAATACTGCAGCTTCAGCGGTTGACCCAACAAGGCAAGATGTTGGGGTTCTCAGAATGCTTTGTATTGCTTGTCATTTTTGTTCTTTGAATAGAGAGTACATGTCTGATCATCCTGTTGTCTCTGTCAGTCTCAGTGTTTATTATTTTACAGTCCGTGTTGGCCCGTACAATTAATGAGCTGGACTGGTGTATGAAGAATGCGCAGTCTAACAATCCCAGCATCAACTTTGGCAAGTGTGTGGTACACGGATCAGGTCAGGGCTGCGTCAATAAGCTATCGGTAAGTACTATCACCAATCAATGTCCTACTAGAGACCTGCATTGTCAGGGGTCAAAATCAAAATGATGTCTTCAAAATTGCTTACCCATACCAGTTTAACATGTCGATTGTAACATATTGTGTGTTAGCCATGTGCTGCTAACCAAAAATGGGGTTGCTAATGAACAGGTGAAAGGTACATCGACTCTTGACTCCCGGCTCAAATCTGTGGTTCATACTTTTCCTCTCCTTCCTATGGTTACAGTATGAAAAGTATTGTTAATCAGTGATAACTGGACTATTTATGACTTAGAGTTGCTAGAATTATCATCATTGTAAGCATAATGGTCCTTTCTCAAAATAATTTCATATTTGGTACATATTTACCATATTTTCAGCTGTTATCAGTAGTTAAAAATCTTCCCCCTGCTGTAGATATAGGCAAGAGAGGAAGATTATGAACCACAAATGTTCACTGGGGGTCATGTATCAATGCATATGTCAGTTCGTCCTCTGGAGCAAATCTATTGTCTAGGAATTAAAGTGAGAAAGGTTGATTTCAGGTTGTTTCAGGCAGGCTGACAGATATTATTTCGACTTTGCAAGTAGAAAGTTAAACAGTCATTATTTTGCTTCAGCATGAGGAGTGAGTGAATAGGGTTTTAACGTCGCTTTCAACATTTTTTCAGCTATATCACGACGGGGAAGGGAAGGGAGGGGAGGGGAAGGGGAAGGGGAACCTACTTGTAACAGAGCAGATCTAATGCTGCCATTTTATAGTGCTGTCCCACTGAAATATCATGCCGTAGGCAGACATGACATCCCACTCAGTCACATTATACTGACACCGAGCGAACCAGTCCTTGTTCTATCCTCTTAATGCTGAGCGTAAGCGAGGAAGCAGCAAGTTCCATTTTTCAAGTCTTAGGTATGACCCGGCCTGGGATCGAACCCAGAACCTACCGCTTACGAGGCCGACGCTCTAACCATTAGACCACCGCAGTGCGGTCTTCAGCATGAGGAACATGTACTTTACCAATATATTGTTGATACATCATTGCACTGTGCATTTCATCTCATTTGCTAAATTTTGAATATTATACTTTTCTGAGATACATATGAAATTTTAACATAAATATTTTAACTGAATGCATAAGCTAATCGATAATCTTACTTCGTTATTGTTTTGATCCTGGCATTGTCCTATTTTCAGGACAAGATCTTTACAAACTTTCGTCTCAATGACTTTGATTTTGATGAAGATATTGCCCAACTGCGGACAGATGAGAATTTCGTGAAAGCTCTAGCTATCCATCCCATGCCAGATGATATCGCCGTCTATAAAGTACACAGGTATGGATTGTTAAACAATGTGAGGCCAAGAAGAAAGATCTTGGTTTTCTTGTCAAAAAAGGGGTGCGATTACATCAGCTTTTCTTTCTTCAAATTTTATTTGTTTAAATGCTCCTATGAAAGTGATGAAACTTATACATGTATGATAATAATGATTATTATTTCTTCTGTATTGTTGTACCCATAGTGTCATCCAGCTATGTGTCCAGGTGTCCACATCGACACCCTGTGACCGATTTAGTCTGGACACTCTAAACCTGACAGATTTAACATGGGAGAGATAGAGAATGGCTCCAATTGGTGACATCCTGTTCAAATTGAAAAAAGCAAAATGAGACATTTGGACACCCAAATCGAAATTCTTGCTAACGGCCTGGTTGTATTCCATCCTGAATTGATCTATATATTGCGTATTCTGGTACAATAAAGAATTAAACTGAATTCATTTGAATTAAAATGTCATTCTCTGAAATTGAAATATTTAGTTTCACACACTGTTTCAACAGTGAACACCTTCTAACTATCAAATCATATTACAGACAAATCTGAGGTTTGAAGGTGAAATGCAAAGGTTTTTAGATTCTTTTATATTTTATATAAGTTGAATAATGATAGAAATATTGGTCTATCTTCTTCGCTTGGTCCAATTTGAAGTATTTTGTCAGCTAGAAACTTTAGGCTCAAGGACACCTGAATCTCGATTTTCAAACTATAATGCCTGAAATATAGTTGAAAGCCACATTAACTTATATTCACTCACTCACTCATTCAAACTGTAATCTTTTGTATTCCCTTAATTGTGACATCACGTCAGACTAGCCTCATGAAGATTGAATTTTACAAATATCGACATCTTGAGATGACATCACAAATCAGCATGCAACAAGGGCAGATAAGAGATGTGGATTTTATTTCTGAAGCTGACCGGGCTTGAGATACCAAATTTGGAGCATTTTTCTTAAGTTACTAGGAGACAAAATACCTCAAAACCAAACAGAGTAGATAAGCTGATAGTTCCATCAGTAACTAACCCATGAAGGATATAAAAAGGAAAATATGAAAAACTTTCAAAGGCTGAAAATTTTGCAAAAGAAAACTGTCTATGCTGAAGCTTCTAAGGTTCCGAGATCCCAAACGAGATTGCGGAATTTGAAAACTAAATTTTGCCTAATCTAAAAATAAGTAATAAAGTCTATAGGTTAGGGAGAAGACGAAATAATATTTCTTGATATCAAAAATTATGCTTTAATTAAACCGAAAATTAACTGTGCATCTTCACTTCAGGTAATCTCGTAGACTTGACTGATTATTCCACTGTTTATTTACTGTTGTTCTCATATTATTGTAGATTTTTCTGCCAGGTAGAGTTGAACCAAACTCGTTCACAAATCAAAGAGCTAAAAGATGATATAATAGAGTTGAGTGAGTTCACACCGGGAGGCAAAGAGAGCTTGTCCTGGCCTATAGGTAATGTATACTCTTGGACAGTGTGTCAAACATTGAGGGACAATAGACCAAAACCCTGGTGACGCCACTGCCTATTTTTCATGGACGTACATTGTATCGCAAAATAGAAGTGAGATAAAAGGTCATCAGGTGTCAGGCCTATTCTTGGGCCATCCTCAATTGGAGCTTTCCCATATCAGTCTTGTGTACAGTTAGGTGTGACCTGCTATGAGCCTTCATTTTATCAAGCCAATTTCTACGTTCCCACTTCAAACTTCCCTTGATATATCTGGTTCCCTTCAACGTCACTGATCTCGAAACCATTTGAATTTTGAAATGTGTCATACAAGAGCATCTTTGATTGGCTGACCTATATAGTGGACCAATGCAAACACCATATTAGGAGGAATGATGCCGCTAATTGAGGATGATGTCACTCTACACACATTCAGCATGTAGGTTCTGATTTGTTCGTCGATCGTTCGTAGGTGAAATTTACACCTCGGATTTTGAACACTGATGGTGGTCAGATAAATCAAGGCGGGTTCGAAGTGGGGAATGTAGAAAGTGGCTTGATAAAATGACGATGGCTATGAGCCTCATCTGCGAATATCTGGGTAGTCAGATTTAATTTCTACCTATGCTCCAATGTGGGGCAATATGTCTAACTAACAATATCTGACATGTTAAAATTGCCAAAATATTCATCAGGATTAGCGTAATGGTCCTTTCTTCAAATGGTACCGTGCATGCCTCAACGTTGTAGCATAGCGAGAAACAAATATTTGACCACCCAGAACTTTCCAGATAAGGCTCCGACTTGGTCACACGAACAGTGTGTACTCCCATCTGGGCCCGATATCTGGAAAGGCCCATTGACAGTTTGGGAACTGTAACGATGGTAAACCCTATCTTATCCTTGATATGTTTAAGATAAATTGACATGATATACATGTATAACAGATTTTAGCATCGTTTATCATAAAGTCGATTTGTTTGAACAGTAAGGTCCCACATAAAAATGCCTAGTTTCCCATCACCCTTTTTTTTCACCTTCACCTATTTTGAAACTTGTATTGCTTCAAAATGGTGACTATGGCAATTTTATAATCCTGATAAGATGCTGTACTGTTATATCAATACATCAGCAGTCACATTCACGTCTGCGTTCTTAACCTCAGCTTGTTATGGACTACCGAGTTTATTTGTGTGCATAAGTTTTATATTCCTGAGCTATTTATCTAATATCAAATAGATTCAATTATTTCACTCTTTTTGAAAAGGTAGTCCTCGAAAAGTTAGTCATAGGTGTGTCTTTGCGCATGTCACAAATTCTCGTTAAAACAACTGTTCTATTCAGACATGATTGGTGACAAATTTAGTCATGTTTGAGTATGATGGAGTTTTGTACAAACAAGTATGCATTATGGGATATCTTCCAGTTTTAAAACATTTGATTGGTCAATACAAATTTTCAAATGGAAAGCCAACATTTTCATCGGCTTGTGAAGAAATTAGAAAAAAATCCAGCCAATCACAAAGTTTCTGTATAGGTTCTTTATACATAGATGTTTGACAATGAATACATGTACATCCTGTTATCATATCACTGATTGACATCATACAGACTTGTAATTTACAGATCTGCATTTATTATTCGATTTATGTGCGTCAATGTGATATTTCTTCCCCTGTCCTGGTGACTGAAAAATCAATAAATTTAATAAAAAATATCCATTCTATTATTTGCCTATATCACATACATGTACATGTCATATAAGCTAAAACTAGGTTAGCTTTCATATTACACATGTAATGTTCATGTTGCCATTATTCACTCCCAGATATTTAGCTGACAATCTTGAACTTTTTTTTGCTTTTCCTCAAAGTACTTCCCCTAGGTTATCTTGCCATTGGTGGTCATGATGTGTACCTTATTAATTTTTGTCCATCTGTTTCCAATATCTCACATCCCCCATACTCTGACCTGATGCTGAGTTAATTTCCACTTCAATCAAAAATGGCTGCATGCAGAGTTCCATGATACTGGAAAGAAGGCATCTATGTGTAGATTATGATATAGATCCAATTATTTATCTATAAACTCTACATATACATGTGCATCCAAAATGAAAAAAAAAAAAAAAAATTATAATTCGTTTATTTCCACATGTTCAACCTAGTTACAGTGTGACTACAATCAGTCAAGTAGTTTTAAAAAATTACCCCATTCACCATGAAAAAAACACTTCCTTTTCTCTTTCTACTGAAATACTTTTTCCACTGTGTATATATTTTTTATCAAATTCAACAAAGCAGTCCTATATTTGGCAACTCTCCTGTCAAACTACACTTGTAGAAATATTATTTCGTAGCCAATATGATATATAGGTTTTTCAAGAGCGCCAAAAATTATTTCTAAGTCGGTAAACCTGTAAGATATATGACAACCTGCTTCTATCCAAATACTGAGTTCTTGTCACAATTGTTCAGCATATGGACACTCAACAAACATATATGTGCAACATGTCTTCTGGTTTGTCATTACATAGATCGGTGTTAACTAATTTTATTTCATACAGAAATTTCTTGGTGGCCAATGTTCTATGTGAAACTTTGAACTGAAAACTTCACATTTTAAAGGTGAAATGCGAAGGTTTATAAATTCTCCGTTTTATATTTAATATAGGTTGAATAATGATAGAAATACCAGTATATCTACACCAGTATATCTACACTTTGATTAATCCAAATTATTTTGTCTGCTAGAAACTTTTTACAAGTTGGTACCCCTAGCCCAGCTGAATTCTGATTTGCAAAACGTTATCGCTTATCTTTCCTTGATTGTGACGTCATGTCAGACCAGCCGCCCGGAGACTGAATGTTACAAGTATTGACGACTGGCCAGTTGGTCTGATGTGACATCACAATCCAGCGTAAAACAAGGGAAGATAAGCGATGCGAATTTCATTTCTGAAATCGACCGAGCTTGGGATACCGACTTCGAAGCACTTTTCAAAAGCTACCAGAAGACTAAATGCTTCAAATAAAACCACATGAAGTATTTAGGTTAATATTTCCATCGTTGAATGGACCATGAAGAAAAAAAAAGAAAGATATGAAAACCTTTGCATTTCACCTTTAATTTCCGCTGTTGTTCAAAATGGAAGAAAGTAAACCTTCTTCCACCAATCTGGAGTGAAGAGATTGTCAACGTGGCAGTGTGACTAATGTCACAGGACCTACGAGGTAGGGTAGGCATTAGGACTCTGGACACGAACTGAACTCTTGGAAATCCTCCTTCCCCTCCCCCCAGTTGAAATCCTGCCTATATTAAGATGGGCACTGCCCAAGTCAGAATAAAATCACCAGAAATTTTCATCAAAAGTAGGTCAGCTCAGATCTTGCTGGTAACAGTCCCCTAATGCACCTTCATGCCAAAAATCAAGGTTCTAATGTCAACGGTTCTCCTTATTCTGCCGACGAAAGGATTCGGATGGACTGACTCACTCATTACCAGACAATTTGCAAATGAGAGCCTACTTCGTAGGAAAAACATTTGCTTTCCCAATTTTTGTTTCAACATTACATCCTTTAGGTTTGAACAACAAGACAGAGGGTGGTTTTGGGCGGCAGACCATTGAGATTTGTGGGATATAAGAAAAAATTGAAAGTAATTTGAAAAGTTGAGTTGACTCACATCTTATCATTATTGGTATGCATTTATATACATGTACATGACTTTATGACTGGTATTCAATATTGTTTTGCAGGATTAGCGGAGCCATTCAAACCTAAAACCAGATTTGATGTGATAAGATGGGACTACTTCACCGACACTCATATTTACTTTGAAGATGACTTCACAAATGTGAAAGAACTATCTGGTATGTCCTCAGTGACCCCAAGCTCACACATTCCAGTTGAATTGATATATTTCTACATTTCTTTACAGTTATCCCTCCACTAATTCAATCACAGGAAGTGAAATTTCCCACCATAAAATCTTGGGGTGATCAATTTTTTTTGGAACAAAAAGTTGACAACGTGGTCCAAAATCATGCAGATAATTCATTATTTGTTATTTCAATGATTTTAGAGAGTAATCAAATTTACTAGAACAGCCAATTGAATTTTGTCCCCAAATTTGGAAGTCATTGAATTTTGTAGGGGAATTGAATTATAAGACGATTACGGATGTAGCATGATCTGTATTGTGCAGACAACTGTCTTTCTTATTTAAAGTGATCGTAAACCCTCGAGTATAGTTTCCATCAAATGAAAAATCATTGCGAACAGTGTTGAAAAAATTTTATTGTAATTTTTTACGATTTTATTACACAGAGTAAACTGCAAGTAACGGATGGTATTCTATGGTGGTCTGTTGCAATCATTTAGGTCCAGTGACGTCACGCTGCCTTAATACATATATTTCAAAATGTGTATACACTTTCCAGTGCTTGATTCAAGCTTAAGGTGTGTATACTTTGAGTTTCAACACAGACTCACTGTTCCAATGTGCATGCTTCACCAAAATCGGGGAAATTTAATGCAATATTCAAACACTTATGAGTTACCATCTCACAGATTTTGGCGAAACATGCATTTTGGAACGAATCTGTGTCGAAACTCAAAAGTATAAACACCTTAAGCTTGAATCAAGCATTGGAAAGTGAGTTTGAAATATATGTATTAAGGTAGTGTGACGTCACTGGACATAAATATGATTGCAACAGACCATCATAGAATACCATGCTTTATTTGCAGTTTACTCTGTGTAATAAAATCATTAAAAAATTACAATAAATATTTTCCCACACTATTTGCAATGCTCTTTCATTTGATGGAAACTTTACTTGAGGGTTTACGATCACTTTAATGTGTTTCAGTATTTGTGGGTTCTGGGATTAGCATAAAGTTTTGTGGATAAAATACAATCATTCTAATGAATTTGATCATTGTCTAAAATCAGTGAAAAAATATAAGAAGGAAATAATGGATTATCTGCATTTTGTCAACTTTATGTTCCAATATATTCTGATCAGTTTTTGCCGTTCTTTAATAAACTTGATATCCTTCTGAAGTCAATAAAATATAACACATATATAATGGATTAATATCTGCATGATTTTGAACCATATTGTCAACTTCCTGTCCTAATAAAGGATATGTGTGTGTGTGACCGTAATAAAACCATTTTATTTTCCACTCCAATACTTGCCAAATCTAATTTTTCTTGTAGTTTACAAGAATTGTGATGTTCAGCTTCATAAAAATGGAGATATGATTGATCAAAATTTTCTCTCCGGACTATTTTGTTATTTTGGGTGAATTCAATGAAGGATTTTCTCCTGTGTCATTGCCTGTAGCAAAAATATGACACTTCAAACCAAAAAAACAAACTCACCGGAGGAATTTTTGATAAAATAATTTTTGGTTTGAGCTGTCACATTTTTGTCCCCTGCCACATTAGTGGAAACAACCGGCATCCGTAATTCCGTTATTCCGTAATTCCGTTATTCCGAGTTTCTTGACATTGGTGATAGGGCAGTTGGGATTGCTTTTCAGTTACCTGCGTAATCCAAGATGGCCTCCATTAGCCATCTTGGATTTCAGCAGTTGTATCTTTGCACATGTCTTGTCCGACCAATTACTTGAGAACTATTCAACTGATCGACTTCAAAGTTGAAGATTGTCTTGAGATTGGTGAGAGGACAGTTGGGATTGCTTTTCACTTATCTGTGTAATCCAAGATGGCCATCTTGCGTTGTCAGATCTTTACACATTTTTTGTACGACCTTCTTGGAATTGAGCAGTTTGATCTTGTCCGGACATACCCTAGTTACAGGTGGCATACACCTTATATTATTTTCTCAACTGTGTCCCTTTCCTAATTGAAGAGTGTCTTGACACCATAGGATATTATCGACCCAAAAAAAAATCGACCATAGAGGTCCACATCCCCCGCCAGCAGCATCCGTTATAGTGGAATGCAATCCACCATAACTGGTACTGCTGGCGGGGGACGTGGACCTCTATGGTCGACTTTTGCTATTAGAAAAAGCCTCCCTGTAAATGCTTCAAAGATTATACTAAATCTGGCCAGGGAGCACATTTTGATCAATCATATCTCCATTATAATACAACAGGGCATCAAAATCTGTTCAAGCCTGATATTTCAGTTTGTAAACGCCAAAAAAAATCTGATTTGGCGGGTTTTGGAATGGAGAAAAAAAGTCAGCTTGATTACCATCACACATTGGAGTTTTTCCCATATATGTATCGCATATCCTTTGATCACCCCTAATTTTTGGTGGGAATTTTACTTCCTGTGATTGAATTATTGGATGATTTACGTTACTTATCACTTTCAGACAATATTTCGTGAATAGCTGGCACCTCAAACATTAATTGTCCATTCAGTGATTCGTTTTGAATGAACCGTAACAGAAACTCTATGATTGACTGGATTTTTTCCCAATTATCACCTCCTCAGATTTCTTATTTGAAAATTTGAATTGACCAATCAAGTGCTGTAAAACTGGACGATATCCCATGATGCACTGTTGTTTCTATAAAACTCGATTGGGGTCCAATTTTTCAGGTGTGAACAAGTTGGATATTGAAGAAGTCTTAGCTGAAGCCAAGAAAAGACTGGAGGAGAAACACAGCAGACAGTTTCAGATCAAGAAGCTCATTAATGGCTATCGCAGGTTTGATCCTACGCGGGGGATGGAATATATAATGGATCTAGAAATCTCCACTGTGGAGGATCATGGAGTCTCGGCCGGAGTCACGGAGACACGGGTTCACTTGGTGCGCCCTCTGGGTTATGTGGAGATCATTCCCATGCCTTACGTTACGGAGAACACACGCCTGACCCTGATTTTACCTGTTCGTGTGCGAGATAAGGAAGGCGTTGTCAGTTTTCTCGACTCCTACGCCCACGTCTGTCTTGACTCCGGTGATAATACAAACTTGTTCATCGTGTTTATTTATGAGACAAAGAAGAAGATGGAAAAGGTTGGTGAAGACACATTCTCAGTGTTAAAGTCCATGATCTCGTATTACGAGAATAAGTACCAAAATGGGGCCAAGATTGCATGGAGCAGTTTACAAATTACCGGGTCCTATCTTTCTGAGATCACCATGATGGACACGATCTCAAAGAAATTCAGTCTCGATTCGCTTCTTGTTATTTGTAGTGTGGGTATAGAATTGTCCAATGAGTACCTGAACAGAGTTCGTATGAACACTATTCTCCATTGGCAGGTGTTTTTCCCGATCGGTTTCTGGCAGTACGAGCCAAACTTTATCTACGAGGAAAAGCCCTACCCGAGCACTATTGATGTCAGTCGATATTCCGGTCATTTCGACATCAATGCCTTTGACCACAGCAGTTTCTACAACTCCGATTATGTGGCTGCTCGTAAGGCCCTAATCATGCCAGGTGGAGAAAAATCTAGTGACCTTTTTACCATGTTTGTGAACTACAAAAAGTTACACATATTCCGAGCCATAGAACCATACCTTCGACATAAATTCCAGGATCTTGAGTGCTCGGCAGATATGCCTAAGAAGTTCTATGACCGTTGCGTGATGAGGAAAACTGAGGGCTTGGCTACACGCTCACAGCTCGCTATGTTGATATTTGAAAATCGACAGCAACAAGAGCAGAAAGAGAAGGAACAGGAAGGGAATTGAATATCTGGAGATTGAAACAATTTATTTTTTTAAGGAAGTTTTTGTATTTAAAATACTGTTTATAAAAAAGGAATTTTACTCAAATTCAGTTTTTTCTCCAACACATAAAAAACTTGTTATTATAAACACAAAAGTCTTCCATCGATCATGCAGACAGGAAATTGGAAATAATTTAAATGGCCAGTTCGCTTGTTTGTCTCTCCATGAATCTCGAGCCTCTCAAATTGTTAACGAACTTTCAACCCCATGTAATGTGATTTCGAGTCAGATGAAGTTTTTTCTGTTAAACATCTTCATCAAAGACTATTTTTGTAATATAAAAAACTATATATACATGTAGTAGTTTGTTCACAGTAATGAAGCTGGAGTTATTAGCTTCAATTGTGAAGTATTCTTGCACATCACTGTGACATCTCTCATGCAGTATTACCATGCCTGTATTATCAAGAGTCCAGATGGTCCCAGAAAGATATATCGTGTAGTTTTAGTTCTGTTTAGCGATGGCATGACATTTTATTTGTATAAAGATGTTTATGAATAAAGTGGGTTTTTACATTCTATTTGATTTAAATTGAGGCGGTTATACATGTACATGTATAATATTGTAATGATATGTTTCCTACTGAAGCTTTAACATGTTCTTACTATTTATATCTTCATACACAAGTCCACAAACTCTGCAAACTCTATGATTGACTGGATTTTTCCCCAATTTTCACCACGAGCCAATGAAATCCTCAGATTTCTTATTTGAAAATTTGAATTGACCAATCAAGTGCTTTAAAACTGGAAGATATCCCATGATGCACTGTTGTTTCTATAAAACTTTTACATTTTACATCCTATTTTGATTTAAATTGAGGAGGTTACATGTATGTATACGTATGTATAATATTGTAATGATATGTCTCATACTGAAGCTTTATCATGTTCTTACTATTTATATCTTCATACACAAGTCCACTTCTCCAGTCACACTTGAAACTGGCCTTGATATATCAGATGATAAGATCAGGGCTCCCACTGGCCCTATTTTCCCCTATATTTTCTGCTCGCCCCTATTTTTTCCTATATTTTCTCAAATTTGACCGATTTTGCCCTATTATTCCTATATTTTCAGGATTATTCGTGCTTTTTGCACAGCTCTGACCTTGTATTTATTGTGATACATGCACGCGAACAGTTGGCTTATTTAAATCCTCCAAACTAACAATGTGACTGAGTCGGAAGTGCCCAAACTAAATTGTACTGTTTCTTCTTTACTACCTTGTCCCAGTAATGAGTACCGGTACAGGTTATTTTTGGATAAAAACACTGATCCTATGAGTAATTATCCCTGTTGGTGACTGAAATGCCCTGTTTTCTGGATTTTTCCCTATAGTTGCCCTATATATTTTGGTCATTATATCCCTATGTTTGCCCTATATTTTGGCCATTTAATCCCTATATTTTGCCCTATATTTTGGCTATGGGTCAGTGGGAGCCCTGTAAGATAGAAAGGAGAGCCAATCAATAACCAGCTCATCATGCTCGTACAGCAAATATCAAAATTCAAATGGATTTATGAATTCTTTTGAACAGAGCCGGTGAGCTGATAATCAAGGCTATTTTGATATGTGAATGGAAGATGACTGTTTACATGTACAAATGTATCTAGAATTGTTGTTTTATTTAACAAATTGTTTTACAAGTAAACATAATTAATCTGCATTTCATTTTAATCTGTGCGTCCGTTCACATGGGCGTCGCCAGGATTTCTTAAAAGGGGGTTGTACTTATTGGAGAGCCCAGTTTGTCTGCTGTCCAACAGTGAAAAATAACATATGGTTGGGCTCCAAGATGGGGTCGTTCGCACCAAACGACTTTCCCCTAACAATGCCCTTGGTTCAGAGACCCATTACCCGGTACCCATTTGTAATGTATTAAAATGTAGAATTTCTGTTGATGTCACAAGCAAGCTCTAGACCACAAATTGCATTTACATGTAGCTTAACTTTTGATACCAATTGTCCTGATTTGAATATGAGCTTATTAAAAGTGAATCAGTGGCGGAATAAAGCAGAAATATTATTTTAATAGCTGAATCGTCTGCATGGTTTGATTGAATAAAGTATTTTGAACTTTGGTAAATCAGTGAGTGAGTAGTGCCGGGTAGGGTTTAATGTCGTTTTCAACCTTGGGGGGCAGTCATATCGTGACAGTACCTACATGTGCCAGAACACGACAGTGCTCACAGTTCCTATTACCCTGGACACTGATCAGCCCAGCCAGTAGAGCACCTGATCACCCATACAAGTATTGACCGAGCGTAACGTTGCTTAACTTGGGTGATCTGACGAGAACCGGTGTATGCAACGCTATAAGCCGTACCCAGAATCCTGTGAAAACCGACACTGAAATTTGATCCGAAGCATGGTCGGTTTACACAGGTTTTACTGTATATCATTGTGTATGGATAAATGGAAAGATGAGCAGTCAGTTTAATTCTCACTGTACTGTATCGGTACATTTGTACCGATAGAAATATGACTCGATGATTGCCCGTCAATGACAAATAAATATGAAGCATTTCTAAGGAGATATTTTCATCATTTTATACCTTGGTCGAAAGCTTGGAGTATCGTCTTTGAAATCATGTAGACAATGGTAACATGATCATCGCTTCGTTCATGTTCATGACAGTGTTGATATCAGCTTGAAACTGTTAAAAAATGCCGGTACAGAGAGAGTTAAGTTATCATATATTTTACCTGGTCTTTGGCTTACATCAATATGGGCACATTATATGACTTTGCAAAAAATGTGCTCAAATTCAAAATAAAGGTAGATTCATAGTACAATGTTGGT
>JAVTVY010040498.1:0-18397 GCA_036873755.1 Hanleya hanleyi | reverse complement strand
ATTAATCGTTTTTTCTTCAGTCGCGATTTTTCTTCAATTTTCTCGATTGAAAAACGATCATTCGCGAATCAGTCGCGAGGATATCGAGAAAAAAATGAGAAAAAACGATTGAACCTTTTCTGGAAAAAAACATTCTCTCGCGATATCGTTTTTGAATCGTTTACCCATGCGCGATCCGTTCTTGATCGCGAATCTTCAATCGCGAGATAATCGTTTTTTTCAAGGTGCGAGAGAATCGTGAGGCGGAGTGATATTTGACACATAGGCCGTGTTTCCGTCGTACACCGCTTTATCCGCGAACTGGGAACTACATGTAATGTTGATTGCGGAATTGTCGATGAAAAAACCTATATTACTATACTATACTGTATAAATGCGTAAGATAACCGAATAATATATATGATTCACGATCTATAGTCTCCTACAAGCCGAAGTAGGGCGTATGCTGGAAATATCTATACACATAGCTGTATCATGTCCACGGTCAGATTTACTCTGGCGGAGCGTAAATGAAAAAATTACATGTTTTTTTAATAATCGTGTGAGCCCACAATGTGTTAATGTTCGGTCATTCCCTTCATACGTTCGATAATTTCCTCATATATTCATGCAACTTGGTATAAACAATACAGGATGATAGTCGCAAATTTTTTGTAAATACCGGGTTTAGGTCATAAGTGGATTTGAGTTCGTCGTTGATTGCATTATCAGAATGATTATGGCACAGACTTTATAGAGGTGTGAATGGGCGCATGGCGATAACTCAAAACAGCTTAGCCCTCCAGCCGAGAATTTCTAACAGTATTTTCGAGGTTAATTAAGGTGAAAAATAGTATAATTAAATATGTATATTTTGTTATGGTAAAACATATATTAGGAAAGGGTATCCATTCATGTTTTGGTACAGTTTTTAAACTATTGAGATGTGAATAAGTTCACAAAATCACCAAGTTAATTTTATTGATTATAAGAATATTGGCGGCAGTGATTTCATATTTATATTAAATACATATCACAATGGTGATTGAATCGCATATAACGGTTGAATTCGCATATGCACAATACTTTTCTATTTTAATTTTACATTTTGGTAAATGAACTATGATTGATTCCAAAAGGAAGGTCAAGCCAGAAACCACCTGAATATTATATAATTTCATCTCATACTGGATTAACCAAGCTGGCAAGAGAGAAAAATTTCTCGTCCGAGTACGATCATCGGTTAAAAATTTCGGGGTTTTTTCGCAAAACTGAAAATTTAAATGTGGGATTTGAAAACCTGTCGGACAGAGAAAAACGTTTTATATTCATATTGTATATTAATGCAGTCATTTCTCATATAGTATCATACACGGCGAGGGGCGTTGTTTGATGCCTCAGCAACCAAGTCACGTGACCTGAATTATACAGGCCTTTTGAAACACATCTCCGAATCGTCAAGGTTTCCTTTTTAGCCAAAGGCGAGACCTTGATCATCTTGCCAAGCAATCGCTTTTCCCTTATATATTTTTCCTTTGTATTTATTAATTCTCATCATTTATTGAAAATATACGTATTCATCTACCATCAAATATCTCAGAAGCCAGGCAACTGTGGAGTTTTGCACTTAATGACAGTTGTGAAAAGTTTTACAAATAGCCCGCGCTATATATTTAATGAAGTGCTTTCGAAGACTCAAAAGCCCCGTATGACTATGTTATATTCAATACACACGGAAAATGGTGATCTTTGGGCAAAAAACCACACGAACAGCGAAAATCTGACAAATCAACTCAAGAGAGAGAGAGAGAGAGAGAGAGAGAGAGAGAGAGAATTAAGGTTTAACGTCGCATTCAGCAATAGTTCAGCTATATATCGACGATCAAACAAAATTCTAAGTATTCAATTCAAAAACTCGGTAAACTAATGCGTTAAAACAGGTACACACATTACGAACTCAAAATTTCAGCACGCACAGATGCCAAAAACGTTCACTAAAAATACTACACAAGAAATTTGAAATAACACCAGCTTTAAAACACAGAAATACTCAAAATAATAGACGAAATTGGAAGTACAAATTTCTCAATCTGACCATATCCGGGCCTGTGTCCCGTACACAATATATGTAAATATGAAGTTATAATTATATGTATATATCGTTCACCATTATTCCTATGTATATATATATATTTTTTCCATTTCTTTCAATATCCCCATCGTATCTATATAACCGTCAACTGAACTGAAACACGCTATAGTTTAACACAAGGCAAAGAAGAATGGAAGAAGAAGAAAAAATGATAGAACTTATAGTCTGACTGAAGTGTTTATGATATATAAACTCGAGCTTTTATGCGGGTCAGTCAGGCTGAACCTTGCTGTACTACTTTCGGCTATAATCCTCAATCGCTTTTTTTCAATCGCTTATATTTTCTCGATTAAAAAACCATTCAATCGCGATATCGCTTTTTATTCGAGAAAATTTTCTCGATTGAAAAACGATTGCAAGCAGAAAAAAAACCATTCGAACAGCGATCGCGAATGAATCGTTTATTTTGAAGAAAAAAAACCATTCCCTCGCGCCTTGAAAAATCGCGACTTCGAGAAAATTTGACGAAATAAACGATTCATTCGCGAACGATAATTGGAAACGGTGCCTTATGTAACCAATGACGCTACTTCATCTAACAAACGATTTTAAACCAATGGAATTGCATGAAATCAATTACTCTTCATCAATTCCACTTATGCCCAGCTTCTTCTATCTCTTCTTATTTATCATGGAATAGCTTATATAGAAGCTTTCGAGTGAAAGCTTATCACATGGAAACCGGGTGCTAAGTCTGCAAGATCACCTTCGATAGCTATCATTGTTGACAGGGACACGCGTTGACACACACAGCCCATTGCCCGTTGAGGGGCAAAAAACGCCGGATGTTAATCAGTTACAAATGGCTACACCTGCGAAATCTGTCATTTATTCCTGTGCGATTGAATACTTCAAAAAATACTTATTATGCAGAATAAGAAATTTGCGCATTCCCCTTTTAGTCTCCGTCGCCCATCAGTTTTAAAAGATATTTCGTGTTATAATCGGAATGTCATTAAACACGATGTAGTCCGAATATCAACAAGTGAAGACCGAAACCTTCTGTCTGACGGTCACCAGCGCTATTGTTGGGTTCTCACCACATTTGTAAACGAACGTTTTCTTGTCATATAAAACGACCAATGCATGCACTTTGTGTGCGCGCAGGTCCCACCCTTGAATCTCTCTAACGTACACGGATGGATACTGCAAAATCGACTCTTGGGAAGGAATATTATATTCCTTCTACACATGTTATATAATCAGCCCCATGCCCCTCCCCCCCCCTCTCTCTCTGTCTCTCTTTCTCTCTCTCTCTCTCTCGTGTATTCATGCAATCATATATTTTACAGCTACATAAACCATTCGTGCTAAATTTCAAATTATAACAGAATGGTTTGGGGTAGCCGTGTAGCCTTTCTAGTAGACAAATAACCAAAAAAAACAACAACAAAAGATAGCCCCTTTGAGACTAACTAATTTATTTCAACATGATCTTTCGTGGACACAAGTAAGATGCAGTGAACTGGACTAAGTTACAGGGATATATATAGGTGAAACAGAGGTCTAGAGAGAGCAGTGTCAGAAGATAAGTACATAGATAATAGGATCAGCACAATGAAAGTAATGAAAGTAAATACAATAGCACTAATTACAATACCATTAATTAACCAGCAGCTACAGCATTAATTATGACTGGGTGACCTACCCGATAATCAATAGTTTAAATGACAGCTCCCAATATTTTAAGATGCTCTTTCAACCGAATGAAAGTCATCGAACATGAAACTATTTTTCTTAGCATGGGTGATTGCCCAAATATTTCTGTAGACATGGTCAGCCATATTTGGAAAAAAAGAACTTCACCATGTACAATGAGGCATCTTTTGGTAAAACTACATTGTTTCGCATGCGATTATCTCATTAATTACCTTTTTTATTTTGAGGATGTTTTTCTGACGTAAATGTCGGGCTTTATTTAGTAGATTATATTCAGGAATCTAGATTTCAGCATGGCTGGAACAAAAGTTCTCTAGATACCGACTTTACAATATTTTTGTAACATCTTGATGTCTTGTCGGCATCATTGAAAACTCTTGACGGCGTCTTCTCTTGAAGGAAACTAGCCTATCTTTATGTGTACTATGATTTGATTTTTTTCAAACTGGTGATACATCAAACTGTTTTTTTTTTTCAAACTGAGATACATCTTTTTTTAGATGACGACTCTATAACGAATATTATAGATTAAGAATACTGATCAGCGATACGGATTTGATATTTTTGGAACATCATGATGTCTTGCCGGCATCATTGAAAACTGTTGACCGCTTCTCTCTTGCAGGAATCAAGCCTATGTTTATGTATACTAGGATTGTCTTTTTGAATTTGGTGCTAATACTGTTATATGGAAAATGGAATATGTCTTTGGATTATGGACGCGGATATTCTCTAATGGACGACGGCTGGATTATGAATGACGGACTAGACGCTTGTAATTTGGATTATGGACGTGGAGATTCTTCAATTGACGACGGCTAAATATTGAATGACGGACTAGACGCTTGTATTTCAAGAGTTTTGGTTCATCTGCTATAAACCAACATGAATACATCTACCTCCTTACCACATTCTGTATCCAACTGAACCTTCTATAGAGCACGATGTATCTCTGTCACGCTTTGACTGTGAATGTCTTTTATAATAACGGTATATAATAACCACAGGCACATCTCAATCCAGAATGTCTTCCAAGTAAAGGAAAGATTGTTTAATGACATAAAGGATTTGTGACGCTCATTTGAGGAAAGCTCATCTCTCTCTCTGTGTGTGTGTGTGTGTGTGTGTGTGACGGTAATAAAGTTGACCCCTACCCAATCAGATTTTTCTTGAGATTCCCATTCTAAATATCAGTCTTGAGAACAATTGCGAATGTCAAACGCGTAATAATGGACTTACGCAGGATTGAAATGTGCTATTTCATATCTTTATATTTCTTAGTACGTTTTTGCACGGTAACAAAAATCTGACACCCCTAACCAAAATAATAAAGTTTCGTTTTTACAAAAAAAACGGAGATTGGTATTGGTTTCAGATATCATATATTTGTTGCAAAAAAAAACAAATCATTCATGCGGCCTGGAATATGGGCACATTTTTTTTGTCAATCACCAATCCACTTTTTAGCAAATGATCAATCATATTTCAGAGTGAAAATAAAAATAATATTTTGCAGGCTTAAATGTTAAATCTATTAGTCTGTTTTACCTTCACACAGAAAGAAGTTGTTCCTATGTAAACGGCACATATCTTTTTTGAGAACTAATTGCCAAACTGAAATTGCCATAGCAGAAAATTGTACGAAGAGAATTTTCTTTTACTGCCAAAGGTTATATACTTGTTACCTGCCTTACGTCCCGCTGTATTTGCTTAAGGATAGTTAAACAGAAACATGGAATCTATGTGGTAATCTCGAACCTGACTAAGAGAAGTAGCACATGTGGCGCAAGGCCCAAAATAAGGTTAGATTCATTGATATAAGCCATGCCCAGTGACCCACAAGGAAACATAGATATTTGACTCACCTTAACTTAAGATAGCAAAACGACATAGTGCAGGCTATGTACGGTAGTTTAAATTGTTCTGTCACACTAAGCAAAGTAAGTCATATTTCAGTGATACAATAATCAAAGAAAACTAGTATAAAAGTAACTCTGAAAAGTGATGTCATTGTGATATTCTATAGTTCGGTACAGGTTATACCATCGTCAGGAATATACAGGTAGCAGACAGACAGACAGAATTTAGGATATTGGCGCCCCATTCGATAGAATGATTCGCGCCATTACATTGATATTGCCTCGAGTAATCTGTATGCGTCTGTATGAATATTGGGGGGAAAAAAATCTCAGCGAATTGAACATGCAAATGGAATAGAAGATAGATTTGAAGTGTTATGGCTCAGGGAAAGGCAGACGATATCAAATGTTTGGCAGGTTATATACATGAAGAGGAAAAGTAAAGCAGATTTGTATAAATGAAAAAAAAACAGCAAAAAATATCACATAATGAACAGGCAAAAGCAAGTTGAAAGCATCGGACAAAAAGGCACACAAGTAAAAAAGAATAAATATAAGTATAAGCCATACAAAAAATAGTAGTGCTGCACAGACATCACAGCAAAATCACAGATAAACCAAATACAAAAGGAATAAGTTAAAATCTACAATACATGGTCAGTATAAATTAAAAACGCTTACATCGGATGATAAAATCCGCAACAGCCTGGAACACCTTACCGTGATTTCTAGAAGGCTTAAAAACATTCTCCATGGCTGGATTAAAAACACCTGCACGAATAAGATCAGCATAAAATAAATTACGTTGATTAACATGTCTGTGGTAATGAAATAAAAAAAGATCTACTGAATCGACGCATAAACCAGTTTCATGTAAATTAAAACGAGCAAGGTAAGAGTTAAAAGGAATATGCCCAGATTGAATTCTATAAAATAGTTTCTCAGCAAGTCGGGACGATAAGTTAAAATCATGGGCTAAAATAACATCTGAGTTAAAAGTATGATAAAAGCGACCTTTTGTAGACGAATCTCAGTCTTCCTGCCACATGCGAATGAATTGGGGTTTGAGCCAACTTAAAATCTCGGACATGTTCATTAAAACTGGGATTGAGATATCAGAAAGTAAAAGGGCTTGCTTGGCTAATTTCGGTCAGCTGACTCATTTCCCAACAGACCCACATGGACAGGAAGCCATTCAAAACATATATGTATTCCAAGAAAAGACAAAACAGTGCAGATATGTAATATCTCATATAAAATAGGAGTAAATTTCGTCCAAGTAAAATTGATAAGCGCTTGTAAGAAACTCAACGAGTCTGATAGAATCACAGCTCTAGCTGGTCTAAACTCAGATAAGAATCGCAATGACATTAAGATAGCTGTGAGCTCAGCTGTAAACACAGATACATTATCAATTAATCTAAAACACTTACAATATTTGATTTCGGGCACACGGGAAGAAGCCCCGACCTGATCAGAATCTTTTGCCCCGTCTGTTAAAACCTGTAAATATTGAGACCAATTAGCATCAGTATGTTCCCTAGCACAAGACTGAATAATATACTGGGGGTCAGATTTCTCAACTTTACTATGAATATCTAACGATACGAATGGTAATTTAACATGCCAATGAGGAAGTGCTGGAACAGATGACTGTTGAATAATTAAACCAGGAATATTAAGCATGGAACAAATAGACTTGGAACGAATACTAAACGGTTATGGCTGAGAAGAATTGTCAACGTAAAATCTATCATATGGAGTAGGGGTAAAAACAGATAGGGCAGATTGGTTTTTTGAGGACTTTAACGTAAATTTAAGAGTGCGCATACGTCGACGAATATACAGAGGCCACTCACTGCACATAACTTGTAAAACATTTAAAGGAGTGGTTCTGAGAGCCCCTGTTCATATACGAAGAGCTTGACACTGAACAGAGTCTAGTTTTGATTTCAGTGTCGCGCATGCGCTATCGTATGCCTCACAACAATAATCTAATCTAGAACGAATTAATGCACGATATAATGATAAGAATGTTTTCTTATCTGCACCCCACGATCTTCCGGACAAACAATATACGGGTAGCGGTTGTTCAAGAGTATATATACAGGGTGAATAAAAGAGTTCACCTTCCAAACTGAAGGTTCTATAAACAATGGATAGTGAGCAGTTTTATTCACCCTGTATATATACTCTTGAACAACTGTTACCTGTATATTCCTGACGATGGTATAACCTGTACCGAAATATAGAATATCACAATGACTTCACTTTTCGGAGTTACTTACATACTAGTTTTATATGAAACTAAATCTGCGGGACAGCTGGACAAAAATCAAAGCAGAGTAATTATTATTGATTGTAAATAACTATTGATCCTTAATCGTAGAGAATCGCCCGAGGGAGCCTAGCTGGGGGGCAAGTAATATTAACAACAAATATTTTTGAATCAGACTAGAAAAAATTACTATAATGACCCGGGAATGAAAGACATTCATTTACTACGAGAACGGACTTCGTATATCAGAAGCCATACTCATATCACGTATATATAACCCTAACGCTTTTCCAAACTTTGCATGCAACCGGCATTTTCAAGATTGGGAAATATAAACATACCTTGTGATTGGAATCACACATGGTAGGACCATAAGAAAGCAGACTACGTAGCAGAATATTAAACGCAAATCACTCAGTCTACAGCGAGGAATGTGAGGATTGGATACATCTGGCTACATGTAACTCATTACAACTCTTTACATATTTATATCGCTGAAAGACGAGTCCTATGTCTCAACTAATAATTTGTAGATATAATCGAAATATGCATATTATTTAAATTTAGGAAGCGTTGGGATCCAGTGCTTAACTGGACATAATAAAAGATGAATTTATTAGCGAAAAACATTTTGCAGATTAATATTTCGACATATATTTGTTCATGCCATAGTTTACAACAGGTTCCGTGGGAATATAAGCGTTTTACAGAACATTCAAAATATCAGCCAATTAGACATACTGTAGAGAGTAATGTTTAACCAATGAAATCAACGAAAAAGTTCTTTTGATGATTTGCTACCACAGTTCGGTGGCGGATTTGTCTGCTAACGAAAATATGAAGACATGTTTGATCTAGGAAAAAGTCGAGCGATTGTGCCAGCTTAACAATTAACCGAGTTGTGTTGTTAAACTACAAGGATATTGACAATGCCAACGATTGGAAAAACCCTTCTTTTCAAAGAAGCCCTAGCTATCAGGCGAAAAAAACCCGCCAATGAACTGTGATATCAAACTAACTCGTACTTTTCAGATGATGGAAACACCCTGTCAATTCATTTCATTGGTTAGCTCATATAGGCACCTTTTTCGTTAATTTCATTTTTGGTTGATTTCATTGTTTAAAACATTACACACCTTACAGTATGTCGCACCTAACTCACACTTTATGGTTTCGTCTCAGTAAGCTCAGACCAGATCGATAGTGGACTTTCTAAGTCTGATTATATTTTCCAACTCAGACTTGTTTCCCCTCAACTAATAAAAATCTTCGTCCCACAAAAGGAAAATGATAGCACCGCTTTAATCAGAACATACGTCGTTAAATGCTCCTGTGTCATTTGCTGATTTATTTTTGATTCCTTTGCTGTGTGTAACTGGAGTAAACATTAACTTAGAGTACACATTAATTGGAACATTAAGTTGGAGTACATATAACGTACTAAGATGTTTCAAACGATCCAAAATATGACAGGAAATGTTACATCTGCTCCTAGCGTTGTATTCATCTTTGGTTTTTGGTAAAGTTTTTGTATATCGGTATAGGTGTTTGAAAGATTACGCAAGCATCCCCCGCCAGTGGCACAGACAGGATACCCCGCGGATTGGGAGGGTTGCGATTAAACCCCTGTAAAATATGAAATGTTTTTTGAAGATTTACTTCAATATTCTTTTAACACTGAATAAGCGCTGTAGATTGACAATTACTGGAATTCATTTGTTTCATCTTTTATTTTCTATACTGCTTATCACACATTGTACAGAACAGTATTAATTTGAGGGAGGCGTAAGCAGTGTATAGACTAGAATAAGAGTCTGTTTAATCAAGTGCCATACATCCTGTTTGTCGTCTTTATAATTCTTGAGCACTTGACGCTAAATTAACTTCAAGCGTTTTGTTTAGCTATTCTGGCCACTGGTCAGTTCTTAACTTTAAGTACCGCACCACGAGGATTTATCCCTGACCAAACTACTCTCTCAACAGAATACTGCAGCACTTAAGATAACCTTGTAATTAAAGTAGTGTCAATAGTTCATGCAAATGATCTGATAATTGAACTCTATTTTATAAACGGGACAAATAAGCTGCATCTTTAGTCATACCGTCACGACTCTGGCGTGTGTGTATATTTAACCAACGATACAGACGATATCACAGAGATTTTGTCAGAATCGAAATGATCTCTTTCTCTTGGACCAGGTTAAGTCATTTAACGGAAAGAGAGCGGTATGGGCAGCCATTCATGTCAAAATTAGCAATTACAAAACGTAAAGCCAAACTCAGAAAAGACAGCATATCTTACAATGTACACTGTAGTCTTAAACGCATTTTATATTCCTGCAAATAAAAAAACCTTAACTCTAAACGTATACTCAAACCGAAAACAAACGGCACGATGTTCGAATGCAAACACAGAATGAAAAGCCTAGTTCTGAACGAATAGCCAGTCTGACACAGAGGGACCTATTTCTAAACGAAGAGTATAACTCTGAACGAACGAGCTGTTTCACAACGAACAACGTTCCTTCGGAAATTATTTCCGGAAATATTCGGGTCATTCCGGATGGTAGAAAGATTTATGACGTGAAACTCGGCCGCTATTTCGAGTTCCGCTATTTCAGGTCGTGAATGAGTGTGGTTCTTTTTTGCCCCTGGGTTAAAGTGTACCAAAAGTTTTGAACTTCAGATATCAGACAAAAATTCACAGAGACTTGTCATTCTCATCTTGTGAGACTCCTTACTCATTTGCGTACACTTCGCCATCCATAAGATGCAGTCTTACCGCGTATAGATGACCGAGATGGTTACAGGTTGACTCCTTACTATGAGTCGCACATGTAAACGAGAGCCACCCCTGAAAATGGTGTCAACATGTGGGGGAGGAGCAGACAGAGGCGCTCGAGTGGTCTCCCGTCTGCTGAGCGCCCCCTCGATTATAAAACTCGTTCTGAAAGAGGTCGTTCGTTCTCTGATACGTTGTACGTGCTGAAATATGCTGTTCCTTCTGAGTTCGCTTGTATTTCCGTATCTCCACTTTTCGTTCACAGTTAGATTCTTCCTTTGGAGAGAGATGAAATATGCGTTTAGAGTTAGGTTCCTTGTTTGCAAAAAGATGAAATAATCGTTCAAACCAACACTTTATATCGTTAAATACGTTGTCTGTTGTGAGTTAGGCTGCACAACCCGAGCTAGTAATTTTGACATAAATGGCCGCCCATAGAGCGGAGTAGTGGAGTCTCTGTCCCGCCCACGAGAAGTTGATCACTAAAATCCACTTCCTCCGGCCCATCCGCCCATTAAAGTTTACACTTTCCCCTGGTATCTGCCAGTCGAGATCGGTGGGAATGTACATGTGCACATCGGCCGCCAATCAAGCTTGACTAAAGTTGCCAAATGGCGTTTATTTTATCAAACGCTGAGCAGTACTATGTTTTCAGTTGTTCTGCATTGGTAAATAGTTTACATGTAATTGCGTCCAATAAAATGTTTTGTAAACATCGTCTTGCTTTGACAATCTCTGATCAGACGCGCACTTATGCTATCGGCATAGACCGTACCGGTATTCTTAAAAGCATGGATTATTCCTCGTGCCAAGCAGGCGGAATAATAAATTCAGAGGCTAGGGTGAAAACAATAGCTAATAAAGACGCCCCCCCCCCTAAAAAAAAAATCAGGGTATGGCTTGGGTTAGAACTCAACAATTCCAAGCTCTGTTGTGCGTGTTCCGCAATCTATTCACCGAATCACTCCGTATACACAATATTTATTGGTGTAGTATATATCTTCTTAAAACTGGGCAGCAAAGCAATTCTTTATAATCAGACTATATTCTCTATAATAATCGTTAGATTCTTGGTATGTGCTTTAGAATAGATTAACCAGAAGACTATTATGTGAAGTCATGTGACGCAGTCAGTATGTCGGCACCTCTTCCCACTTCCCTTATATGTGTTGTAATTCAATACACATCCTCCTTTGGCGTCTGACCTGATGATCAGGATACTGATCGTAGGTCTGCTGCTTCTAGATTTATATTTGGTTTAAATTTTGTTTGACGCCGAATTAACTGCGCACCACTATGCAAATATGCGGCTGAGACTCATTTGTGAGACTCATCCAGTGGGATTGGTTAAAAATAACAAGATAGTTCAGTGACCTGAGAAATAAATGGAAATGCGTCTGTCTTCCCTTGTACTGTACAGAAAATGTATTACCTCTGTATCTACATTGACGTCCATCCAGAATTTGACAAACAAAGAGAAATATTAAGTACTTCTTGATCAAATATACATTTTTGTATTAATCGTTTGAGCTCTACACTTTACTGGTAAGTGGATTCTTTCATACCGCCACCCCGCACCAACGTTTGCGAGTGCATATATAGTAACTCCGGTTGAAGGGCAAAACGTGGAAAAGTTACTAAATCTTCATCCAATCATGACATCGTGCAATCTTCGTCGTCAATCTTTATAAAACTGATATTTCTTGTTTATCTTTGAGATAGGATTCCATGACAGTTGAGTTTTTGCGGAAAATGTGTTTTACTTGCATAAGCGGTATATGAAATAATCTTTGACACCTAACACTGCTCATAATTGTACACTCTTAGTCACAATAGTGTCCTTAATTTATTTTAGAAAACACAGTATAATTGGGCTGTTATTACGTTATATATGAACCAGCAAATAAATGCTATTGCGTGTCCATGTGCGAGCTAACAATATATATTAAGTGATACAAGTATTAATCGTCCTACGAATTCTTAGCAAGGAATTGGCTTTCTGAAATCAAGAGAAATCTAGATTGTATAAATAGAATGATATTCTAGCCATTTGTCATTTATATGCGCTTCTAGAATTAACATTATTTCTTTGTGCTGTCAGAACTGAGGCAACTTTCCTGATTCGAGAAAGAAATCTGTCCATACTGAAGGAACAGTTTTCTTTAAAATCTTACTTCATGGACAGATTATAGTATTAAGTCTTTCCCAGGAACAACAAAAAGGCAAGCCAAAAATACTGGAGTCTGTCGGTATTCTCTGTCACACTATTCACTTTATTTTCCCTCTGTGACTGTGCCATGTCCATTCGTTAGTTATGGTAAATCATGTATGACTCATTGAGAAAACCTGTATGTAGAACGCATTCAACTAGGCAAAGATAACTATTACAGACATGTTGTACTATCGGATCTCATCGTGTGTTACATTCTGGTACTTCAAGTTCAACCCAGAATTGCTTCCCCTTGAACACAGTAAACCTGTAGCTTCAGCAGTGCATAGCACAAGGATTTCATGTATTACATACATGGAAAGTTAAAAAGATGACAAATATTACGGCAGAAAATATTTCAGCCTTTTACTGTTTATTATTTTGTGGTTTTCTGGCATATGTCAAAGCTCCTTCATATGTAGTTATCAACCTTGGTAAAAAATACTGCAGAATGATTGACATACCGTGCATTATATTATAACGCCAGATCTCCCTGCATTAAAAATACCAAGCTTTGATTTCAATTTCTTCACGGGATATCTTGGATGGGTAAATAAAAGTTATTGACTTGGGAATTTAACAATTTTCTCACTAACAGAGATCAGCGACAGGTCGAGATGACATCAGACTGATGCGATGACATATGAGATCCTGTAAAATCATTGCAGGTAAACGTGTCTTAAGGTTCTGCCATTGGCACGCTAGATTAAAATTCTCCTTTTCGATTTCACTCTTTAACGAACTCGACGGTCGTCATAGAAATCGCTCAGGCATACATCAATTCTAGTTTTCTTGACCTTCACATCGTTGTTGTTGTCGTCTGACTAGCCACCAAAACAATTTTTCACATCGAAATAAATAATTACCAGCTGTATCGTCGTGTCTCTCCTGTACCGAATGGAAGTTCTAGTCTATTGTATTTCATCTAAGCGCCTGTGCAGCTTTTTTAAAAATATTTCAAGACAGGCTGAATTTCCTGTTTATGCTTGTTACTAGTCGTTCCCAAGTGGAAAAATAAGCTGAGTTGTCAAATACGATAATACTAAAATTCGTCCGTATTCAATTCTGACCAAAAGAAAACTTTATAAATTCCTTGGAGATGAAAACATATTTCCGTCTCCCCCACCCCTAAATTCTCTACCCTCACCCACTCCTAGGCTTGGGCTGAAAAGATTTATCTGTTACACCACTACGCTTTACAAAAGGTGTATAGTGACCCGTATGTTTGTTTTTGTCTTTATGTGGAGTTCTCATTAAAAATATCTATGTGAAATTTGGCAACACAATATATCAGCAGCATATAGGTATTCCAATGGGTACTAATTGTGCACCCCTGTTGGCTGACCTGTATCTGTTCTCTTATGAATATGACTATATGCAGGCGCTTTCAAAAACCGATCCATTCAAATCCGTTCCTTCTCATTCACCAAACGCTATATAGACGATCTTCTCGCTGTGGATAATCACTATATAAATTACGCAGTGAAGGATATATATCCACCCTCACTGGATTTGAAGGAAACTACAGACAGCCCTACAGGCACATCATATTTAGATCTATATCTCTATAAAAATGAAGCGAGCATTCTCTCTCGTCGACTTTATGACAAAAGAGATGATTACAATGTCGATATCGTAAACTATCCCTTTCTGGGCAGTAATATTCCAGTGGGACCTGCATATCGCGTATACATATCTCGCTTAGTAGCATTTGCTAGGTCCTGTGTTAAATGTGACGATTTTAATCAACGTCACAAAACATTGTTACAGAAACTTATAAAACAAGGCTATTCCACCAAACGCCTCCACTCAAAGTTTCTCAAATTTGGCGATACATATCGCATGCTGATAAAAAAAATACGAACGTAGCGTCTAAGATCTATGGTGCTACGTTTCGTAACTTGTGTCTAATCCCGCTTAACCCGGGGCTAGGGGCCGTATGAACCCATGTACTTCAAGATCCTCATGGTACTAATATGAACAGTCGCAATCGAAACGTGACTGAGATACATCATTCTTTAGATGACGACTTTACAACGAATATTATGGATTAAGAATACTGATCAGCGATACGGATTTGATATTTTTGGAACATCGTGATATCTTGCCGGCATCATTGAAAATTGTTGTCGGCTTCTCCCTTGCAGGAGACAAGGCTATGTTTATGTATACTATGATTGTTTTTTTTTTAATTTGGTGCTAATACTGTTATATGGAATAGGTTTTTGGATTATGGACGCGGATATTCTCTAATGGACGAAGGCTGAATTATGGATAACGGATTAGACGCTTGTAATTACTAAAACTTTAAGCATATAATGAATCTGATCTACACCCTTAAACTGGTTTGGACGTAGACTGGCCTACCAAATGTCGGATTCTTACATAAAATTTGGCTATAATTCCCAAACACTTGACTCTTCATCAGCAGAGATTTGACTCTCCATCAGCAGAGGTTATCTTTGTGGGAAATGTAGCAAATACCTTACAGCTGCTTCAGCCAAAACAGAATGATAACGTGTACATGTTCACATGAATGGCCGTGGTATGGCAGTTTCCTCTTCATCTCCAAAGTGCAAACATCAAGCTGAGTTTAGTTGGGAGCGATACGGACTTTTATTGAAATCTAGATAGATTGGTCTACATATCAGCAAGGTGCAGTTAACGAAGGAATAATTGGAAATGTTCATATCTTCCTTCTGCCCACAGGAACTGTATTACCAACAGTGAAGTCCATCTGAAATTTAACAAAAGGCAAATAATTATGCCGCAGTCAAATATTCATACCGCAAACACATGTTTTTTTTCCCAATTTAGTCGTATAGTTTCGCTGGCGTTCTACACTCTACATGTATATGGATTCTTCAGGTACACCTCGCCCCGTCTTCCCAAGTACAAATATCGTAACTCTCGTTGCGAGCGCAAGTAGAGTGACACCGTTTGAATGCCTCTGTATCGATGGAAAAATACTCGATTCTCTATCAAAGCATGGGATTGAGAAAAACGGATAACGCTGAAGATATCAGCTAAATGCAAACCGACGAATGTATTTGATTGACACACAAACGAGTGAAACATCGAGAGATCTTCTGTAGTAAAGCTGAGCAAGTATGAAAAACGATGTATTTTGAAAAAAAATGGATGAATTCGTACACTATTCATCGTGCTATCTTCGTCGCGGATATTTCTAAAACGGACTTTTCTTGTTTTATCTATGAGATAGAGTGCCTTGATGACATACCCATATTACCTTCAACCAAATCGGATAAATCGGACTTTGTGGAAAACAAAATGTGTCATTGCTACAGATACGGATATGAAATAATATCTTGCCCCATACACTGCTAATAATTTTACACCGTTAGACGCAATAATCTCTTTAATTAACAGAACGAATGCGTCACGGCATAATTTAGCTGTTATAATAATAATAATATAATAATAATATAATATAATAATAATAATAATAATAATAATGAGCTTTATTTTATCTCGATATGACCCCATAGGACAAGTCCTATTTTCATGGGGGTCGAGAGCTATAACACAAAAATGTAAATAACATGGTTAAAACGAACATCTAGTCATAAATAGATAAAATCAATAATCTGTGGCAATCTAAGAGATATTTGCTAAAAATTCATCAAGATACAATTTTGCACATTTAGTTTTAAAAATATTAAGATTGGCACTTTGTCTAATCACAATTGGTAATTCATTATAAAATCTAGGCCCTGAGACTTTAAAGGAATTTTTAAATAGTTCAGTCCTCCCAAAGGGCACAGAAAGCAGATTTTGGTTTGTTGAGCGAAGCTGCCTAGTACAGACTGTAAAAGATAAAAGCTCTGATAAATATTCCGGAGCTAGTCCATTTAAGACTTTGTATACTTGAACTAAAATGTTGTATCTATACCTATAAGTTATTGGATACCGGCCAATGAGTTTATACATATCGTTACTAGAAAGTGTAGAGTCACAATCCAAAATAAGTCGCATACTACGTTTCTGTAGGCTTTCTAGTCTAGTCATGTCGGCTACATAACAATGGCCCCACACGGTAGAACAGTAATCCATATATGGAAGGACAAATGTGTTAAAATAAAGTTTGCGAGCAGCAATAGGTAGATATCTGCGAATCCTGGACAACAGAAATAGTTTACGTTTAACATTAACAATTACAGACGATACATGTTTGGACCAGGACAAATTGTTTTCGATCGTCACACCAGGAAGCTTCTCGCTTTTGACATTATCAAAAATTGTCTGCCCAAGAATAAGATTTAAATCAGTGCGTTCAAGATGACGTCGTTTTTGGTCAGTAGTAACCAACATGCAGTGCGTTTTCTCAGCGTTAGGGCACATTTCATTTTGGATGCACCAGTTCTTTACATTTTCCAAATTAGAGTTCAGTTTATTTTCCAGTTCTGGGATGGTTTTCGCAGACGTATGCAACGTGGTGTCATCTGCAAAAGTGTCAGTTTGACACTTAGATGTATGTAATAATGTTATTATGTATGTTATTATGTTATAATCAAGTAATTTTTTCTGTGTATCTCTGCGCGACCATTTCTATGCCTTAATTCCGCTCAACCCGAGGCTTGGCTCCGTATGAACCATGTACCCCTCAATACCGTCATGGTGCTGATATGAACAGACACAATACCCCTCAATATCGTCATGGTGCTCATATGAACAGTCACAATCAAAGCGTGACTGATATACATCCGTTCAACCCGGGGCTAGGGTCCTTATGAACCCGTGTACGTCAAGATCCTCATGGTGCTCATATGAAAATCACAATCATAGCGTGACTGAGATACATCCGCTCAACCCGGGGCTAGGGTCATTATGAACCCGTGTACTTCAAGATCCTCATGATGCTCATATGAACAGGCACAATCAAAGCGTGACTGAGATACATCATTCTCTACATGACGGCTTTACAACGAATATTTCGGATTAAGAATGCTGATCAGCGATACGGATTTGATATTTTTGGAACATCATGATGTCTTGCCGGCATGATTGAAAACTGTTGATCGGCTCTCTCTTGCAGGAAACTAGCCTATGTTTATGTGTACTATGGTTGTCTGTTCGAATTTGGTGCTAATACTGTTATATGGAATAGGTCCTTGGATTATAGACGCGAATATTCGTTAACGGACGACGGCTGAATTATGAATGACGGACCAGACGCTTGTAATTGATACATACCTCAGAAATCTGTTATTCGTCATTTTACGAATTATCCGCCAGTAATGGTTTACTAAAATCAACACAATTCCACTCATTCCAAACGAGTTGAATCTTTCAACTGGTGACATCTAAGAGGTGGAAAAGATTTACGACGTCTGGCCACTAAATAACAACCACATGACCTTTCAGAAAAGTTGCTCTCGGCACATCACGTTCTGGTTGAAATACAGACGATTCTAGGACGCAGACTCAGCATCTCAGCCGCGCTTCTATTGTAGCTGTT
>JAVTVY010040497.1:0-19346 GCA_036873755.1 Hanleya hanleyi | reverse complement strand
TTGAAATTTTGACGGTAAAAGTTTTACAAGAAGTTTGTCACGTTGTAGCGCTTGAATTAAACTACTTCCTGTCGAAAGATGAAAGTCTAAACTCAATTAGGGAACCAGCGAGGTACAATTTTGTTAACACTGCCGAACGTGTAAATTATTTAGGAGTCTGATGCCTACTACATCAACATTTTCTGAACGTATTTGATCAAACTGTGTTGGAAAATGGACTCTAGGTAAGGTATACACCGCTAAATTGGGTATCGTAGCTCAACTTATTTATTGTTTGGTGGGAATTCGAAAGATTCCATTCAATGTGGGGGTTGAGGTCGGGTGGGATGGTTTTATTAAGGGGGTGGGGATATATTTGTTGTGTGTTTTTACTGATTAAAATCGGCTATTCGTGCCGTTTTGCAGCCGTTTACCGTCTCAAATCTTTACGACCAAGATATATTTTCAAGTAACACTGAATGGATTGATTTTCTTTAGTATTTTGTGGATTTACATCATCTGGTGCTTTGCTGAAATGCTAAAATGGTCGAAAATGCTGGTTTCTGGTGAGAACGTGTGATCATTGTAATGCCCATATCTGTCTCAAAATGAACTGACCGATATCAGCACTGATCCAATCAGTCTAATGGTATAACAGAATGATCAGAGACCCGGCTGAGGATGCTTAAGTTGTCAGATACAGACATTACAGACTAGTTTTAACTGGATTATCCTCCATTTTTGGATTTGTTTACCTGCATCAGTGGCTATTTATTCACTCTCAGTGGAACTCAGAAACCTGAAATAATTATACAAGTTTATGAGAAGTACCTGAACTCTGGCGCCTGCAATAATACAATATCTGGTTCAGAAAGATTTGTTTGACCCTGGCTAACGCCTGACATCAACCGGAAGGGTCATCCTGAATTTATATTGCTGACATGGGGGTGGGGACAGATTTTGTAATATTATTGGCATTGTCCTCCTTTCGAATTGGCACTTTTTGGCATCTATTTGTAGAGGAAACATTCCTGGTTAATATATAACTAAATTCGATAGTTTCACGCTTCTGATTTTTTAGCAAAATCAAATTTAATTCACAAAATTGCAGAAAATTAGCGTTTTTAATAGTATCGTATCGCAAAAATGACAATAATTCAATGGAAGGACCAACACGCTAGTAACAGGTTTCCGAATATGTAGGAATATATGGGTCATCCATTCAAGAACTAATCATAGCGTTTGTTATGGCATCTTTACAAATCCGGGCCTGATCGCCAAGCCCAGATGTGTGCTTTAGCTAGCCGAAAACTGTTGTATTTTGATGGGGGTACATGTAGCAAAAAACGCATAGCGCGCAAAGTATTTGATGAAAACCCGTGAATATTTTCCAGCTTCCGGGCAATTGAATGATGCAAGCCCATGTCTGATATCAGACTGATCGGATGAAATAAGCCCACCTAATAGGCCTCAGGCTCCTAAATAATAAAAAGCAATCTCTGCCAAAGACCAGAATTTTCACGATTTTTTTCCGCCTTCGTTGCAACGATTAATAGAAAGCCGTTGGTACCACTGGCAAGTATTGTATTTGTTGTATTCAGCTACAAATTTTATTTCGATTCACTGCTCGATAACATGCCTCGCCGGGGCACTATTTGCGGGGCCTGAGCACTGCTTTCAGCAGGCAGAGAAAACAGCGAAATGAGCACCTCATGCGTAGAGGCGCGCACAGCTTAAAATTTTGACGGTAAAAGTTTGACAAGAAGTTGGTCACCTTGTAGCGCTTGAAATAAACTACTTCCTGTCGAAAGATGAATGTCTAACATTGATTAGGGAACCAGCGAGATACAGTTTTGTTAATACTGCCGAACGTGTAAATTATTTAGGAGTCTGATGCCTACTACATCAACATTTTCTGAACGCATTTGACCAAACTGTGTTGGAAAATGGACTCTAGGTAAGGTATACACCGCTAAATTGGGTATTGTAGCTCAACTTATTTATTGTTTGGTGGGAATTCGCAAGATTCCATTCAATGTGGGGGTTGAGGTCGGGTGGAATCGTTTTATTAAGGGGGAGGGGGTATATTTGTTGTGTGGTTTTACTGATTAAAATCGGCTATTCGTGACATTTATCAGCCGTTTACCGTCTCAAATCTTTACGACCAAGATATATTTTCAAGTAACACTGAATGGATTGAATTGTTTCAGTATTTTGTGGATTTACATAATCTGGTGCCTTGCTGAAGTGCTAAAATGGTCGAAAATGCTGGTTTCTGGTGAGAACGTGTGATCATTGTAATGTCCATATCTGTCTCAAAATGAACTGACCGATATCAGCACTGATCCAATCAGTCTCATGGTATAACAGAATGATCAGAGACCCGGCTGAGGATGCTTAAGTTGTCAGATACAGACATTACAGACTAGTTTTAACTGGATTATCCTCCATTTTTGTATTCTTTTTACCTGCATCAGTGCTATTTATTCACTCTTAGTGAAACTCAGAAACCTGAAATAATTATACAAGTTTATGACAAGTACCTGAACTTTGGTGCCTGCAATAATACAATATCTGGTTCAGAAAGATTCGTTTGACCCTGGCTAACGTCTGACATAAACCGGAAGGGTCATCCTGAATTTATATACCTGACATGGGGGGTGGGGACAGATTTTGTGATATTATTTGCATTGTCCTCCTTTCGAATTGGCACTTTTTGGCATCTATTTATAGAGGAAACATTCCCGGTTAATATATAACTAAATTCGACAGTTTCACGCTTCTGATTTTTCAACAAAATCAAATTTAATCCGCAAAATTGCCGAAAATTAGCGTTTTTAAGAGTATTGTATCGCAAAAATTACATTAATTCAATGGAAGGACCAACACGCTAGTAACAGGTTTCCGAATATGTAGGAATATATGGGTCATCCATTCAAGAACTAATCATAGCGTTTGTTATGGCATCTTTACAAATCTGGGCATGATCGCCAAGCCCAGATGTGTGCTTTAGCTAGCCGAAAACTGTTGTATTTTGATGGGGGTACATGTAGCAAAAAACGCATAGCGCGCAAAGTATTTGATGAAAACCCGTGAATATTTTCCAGCTTCCGGGCAATTGAATGATGCAAGCCCATGTCTGATATCAGACTGATCGGATGAAATAAGCCCACCTAATAGGCCTCAGGCTCCTAAATAAAAAAAAGCAATCCCTGCCAAAGACCAGAATTTTCACGATTTTTTTCCGCCTTCGTTGCAACGATTAATAGAAAGCCGTTGGTACCACTGGCAAGTATTGTATTTGTTCTATTCAGCTGCAAATTTTATTTCGATTCACTGCTCGATAACATGCCTTGCTGGGGCACTATTTGCGGGGCCTGAGCACTGCTTTCAGCAGGCAGAGAATACAGCGAAATGAGCACCTCATGTGTAGAGGCGCGCACAGCTTAAAATTTTGACGGTAAAAGTTTGACAAGAAGTTTGTCACCTTGTAGCGCTTGAAATAAACTACTTCCAGTCGAAAGATGAAGGTCTAAACTCAATTAGGGAATCAGCGAGGTACAATTTTGTTAATACTGCCGAACGTGTAAATTATTTAGGAGTCTGATGCCTACTACATCAACATTTTCTGAACGTATTTGATCAAACTGTGTTGGAAAATGGACTCTAGGTAAGGTATATACCGCTAAATTGGGTATCGTAGCTCAACTTATTTATTGTTTGGTGGGAATTCGGAAGATTCCATTCAATGTGGGCGTTGAGGTCGGTGGGATCGTTTTATTAAGGGGGTGGGGGTATATTTGTTGCGTGTTTTTACTGATTAAAATCGGCTATTCGTGCCGTTTTGCACCGTTTACCGTCTCAAATCTTTACGACCAAGATATATTTTCAAGTAACACTGAATGGATTGATTTTCTTTAGTATTTTGTGGATTTACATCATCTGGTGCTTTGCTGAAATGCTAAAATGGTCGAAAATGCTGGTTTCTGGTGAGAACGTGTGATCATTGTAATGTCCATATCTGTCTCAAAATGAACTGACCGATATCAGCACTGATCCAATCAGTCTCATGGTATAACAGAATGATCAGAGACCCGGCTGAGAATGCTTAAGTTGTCAGATACAGACATTACAGACTAGTTTTAACTGGATTATCCACCATTTTTGGATTTTTTTACCTGCATCAGTGGCTATTTATTCACTCTCAGTGGAACTCAGAAACCTGAAATAATTATACAAGTTTATGAGAAGTACCTGAACTCTGGTGCCTGCAATAATACAATATCTGGTTCAGAAAGATTCGTTTGACCCTGGCTAACGTCTGACATAAACCGGAAGGGTCATCCTGAATTTATATACCTGACATGGGGGGTGGGGACAGATTTTGTGATATTATTTGCATTGTCCTCTTTTCGAATTGGCACTTTTTGGCATCTATTTATAGAGGAAACATTCCTGGTTAATATATAACTAAATTCGACAGTTTCACGCTTCTGATTTTTCAGCAAAATCAAATTTAATCCACAAAATTGCCGAAAATTAGCGTTTTTAAGAGTATCGTATCGCAAAAATTACAATAATTCAATGGAACTTGGAAGGACCAACACGCTAGTAACAGGTTTCCGAATATGTAGGAATATATGGGTCATCCATTCAAGAACTAATAATAGCGTTTGTTATGATATCTTTACAAATCCGAGCCTGATCGCCAAGCCCAGATGTGTGCTTTAGCTAGCCGAAAACTGTTGTATTTTGATGGGGGTACATGTAGCAAAAACCGTATAGCGCGCAAAGTATTTGATAAAAACGCGTGAATTTTTCCAGCTTCTGGGCAATTGAATGATGCAAGCTCATGTCTGATATCAGACTGATCGGATGAAATAAGCCCACCTAATAGGCCTCAGGTTCCTAAATAAAAAAAAGTCTCGATCCGTTAACCCCTATACGTAATCTCTGCCAAAGACCAGAATTTTCCCGATTTTTTTCCGCCTTCGTTGCAACGATTAATAGAAAGCCGTTGGTACCACTGGCAAGTATTGTATTTGTTCTATTCAGCTACAAATTTTATTTCGATTCACTGCTCGATAACATGCCTCGCCGGGGCACTATTTGCGGGGCCTAGGCACTGCTTTCAGCAGGCAGAGAAAACAGCGAAATGAGCACCTCATGTGTAGAGGCGCGCACAGCTTGAAATACTGACGGTAAAAGTTTGACAAGAAGTTTGTCACCTTGTAGCGCTTGAAATAAACTACTTCCTGTCGAAAGATGAAAGTCTCAACTCAATTAGGGAACCAGCGAGGTACAATTTTGTTAATACTGCCGAACGTGTAAATTATTTAGGAGTCTGATGCCTACTACATCAACATTTTCTGAACGTACTTGATCAAACTGTGTTGGAAAATGGACTCCAGGTAAGGTATACACCGCTAAATTGGGTATCGTAGCTCAACTTATTTATTGTTTGGTGGGAATTCGCAAGATTCCATTCATTGTGGGGGTTGAGATCGGGTGGGATCGTTTTATTAAGGGGGTGGGGGTATATTTGTTGTGTGTTTATACTGATTAAAATCGGCTATTCGTGCCGTTTTGCAGCCGTTTACCGTCTCAAATCTTTACGACCAAGATATATTTTCAAGTAACACTGAATGGATTGAATTGTTTTAATATTTTGTGGATTTACATCATCTGGTGCCTTGCTGAAGTGCTAAAATGGTCGAAAATGCTGGTTTCTGGTGAGAACGTGTGATCATTGTAATGTCCATATCTGTCTCAAAATGAACTGGCCGATATCAGCACTGATCCAATCAGTCTCATGGTATAACAGGATGATCAGAGACCCGGCTGAGGATGCTTAAGTTGTCAGATACAGACATTACAGACTAGTTTTAAATGGATTATCCACCATTTTTGGATTTTTTTTACCTGCATCAGTGGCTATTTTATTCACTCTCAGTGGAACTCAGAAACCTGAAATAATTATACAAGTTTATGAGAAGTACCTGAACTCTGGTGCCTGCAGTAATACAATATATTGTTCAGAAAGATTCGTTTGACCCTGGCTAACGTCTGACATAAACGGAAAGGGTCATCCTGAATTTATATGCCTGACATGGGGGGTGGGGACAGATTTTGTAATATTATTTGCATTGTCCTGCATTCGATTGGCACTTTGTGGCATCTATTTGTAGAGGAAACATTGCTGGCTAATATATAACTAAATTCGACAGTTTCACGCTTCTGGTTTTTCAGCAAAATCAAATTTAATCCGCAAAATTGCCGAAAATTAGCGTTTTTAAGAGTATCGTATCGCAAAAATGACAATAATTCAATGGAAGGACCAACACGCTAGTAACAGGTTTCCGAATATGTACGAATATATGGGTCGTCCATTCAAGAACTAATCATAGCGTTTGTTATGGTATCTTTACAAATCCGGGCCTGATCGCCAAGCCCAGATGTGTGCTTTAGCTGGCCGAAAACTGTTGAATTTTGATGGGGGTACATGTAGCAAAAACCACATAGCGCGCAAAGTATTTGATGAAAACGCGTGAAATTTTTCAAGCTTCCGGACAATTGAATGATGCAAGCCCATGTCTGATATCAGACTGATCGGATGAAATAAGCCCACCTAATAGGCATCAGGCTCCTAAATAAAAAAAAGTCCCGATCCGTTAACCCCTATACGTAATCTCTGCCAAAGATCAGAATTTTCCCGATTTTTTCCCGCCTTCGTTGCAACGATTAATAGAAAGCCGTTGGTACCACTGGCAAGTATTGTATTTGTTCTATTCAGCTGCAAATTTTATTTCGATTCACCGCTCGATAACATACCTCGCCGGGGCACGATTTGCGGGGCCTGGGCACTGCTTTCAGCAGGCAGAGAAAACAGCGAAATAAGCACCTCATGTGTAGAGGCGCGCACAGCTTGAAATAATGACGGTAAAAGTTTGACAAGAAGTTTGTCACCTTGTAGCGCTTGAAATAAACTACTTCCTGTCGAAAGATGAAAGTCTCAACTCAATTAGGGAACCAGCGAGGTACAATTTTGTTAATACTGCCGAACGTGTAAATTATTTAGGAGTCTGATGCCTGTAACCTAGCCTGTTTCAGACAGCTGGCATACGTACTCTATATGCCAGTCTGCCTTATCGGTCCGACGTGTTCATATCTAAGGGCGGTGAACACATGGATTACTATCATCATTTTTTCAATCGTCAATCTGTGAAGTCATGTGACGCAGTCAGTATGTCGGCACCTCTTCCCACTTCCCTTATATGTGTTGTAATTGTGTGAATATGTCAAAACCCAGATATCAAAAATGGAGGGTATCTTTCAGTATTTTTGAAATATCTACCACCAAGACCATGTAAACCCGTCAAGTGCATCAACTGTTTAAAACGTTAGCTGGTCATCTCTTACCCGCTGTCACCTTGGTAACAGAAGCAAGGTCTTTCTAAGGAAATTTTACACTCCGTTTGTCCCCTTATAACTGTACGCCTTTCGAATTTATTGACGCAGTTTTTATCCTTGAGATCCCATATATAAATATAAAAAACAGACGCCGTGATACTGGTGGACGTTTCGTCCCCGAGGCCCGCCCCCTATACAGACCTATTGGTCTTTGATATATGTTGGCATTGTGGGAAGTTGATGCTGGGTCGACATCGGGCCTTACAGACTAGTCTTTTGCGTTCAATGCCGTCATTTTAATCTGACAATACAGCTCATCAATTACCAATATACGAGCTGCCAGAGCATTCCATCATAGCTCCTTAGATTTGTATCTAATGCCGTTTATGCCGGTGTTGGGGGTCGTGTGGTCATGCCATCCAAGTTGTCACATGAACAGGTACAATAAAAGCGTACCTGAGATACAACACATATCACGAATCGTTAGATTCTTGGTATGTGCTTTAGAATATAATAACCAGAAGACTAGACTGTGAAGTCATGTGGCTCTGTCAGTATGTCGGCACCTCTTCCCACTTCCCTTATATGCGTTGTAATTTCGTAAGTGAGGAAATTTTACACTTGTCACGTTAAACCTACACGCATTTCGAATGAATATTTACCCTTGAGATCCCATATATTAATATCATGTGTTATATCTGCCACGAAAACAGGCACCGTGATATCAACTGCACACGGAAGTTCCAGCCGAGATCCATTCAATCTCTACAAGTCTTGTTGCAAACAGCTCAAGCAATATTTCGTCTGTTATATTCTATGATTATACTGTGATGTCTCAATCCGATCATCTACCAACCATCTAATTGAATGCAACATTAAAGAGTGGTGGAAAATGATGCCATCGTAAATGTCCTTACAGAAAATTTACTGACTGCATATTTCTAAAAACATTACAAGAACGATGCCTGTGATGATTTGTATCCCAGTCACGCTTCTATTGTAGCTGTTCATATGTACATCTTGAATGACATGGCCGCACCGGCATGAGCGGTACAAATATTTCAGAGCGATGATGTAATAGCCCTATCAAGTGATCTGTTAGAAAATGATGAGTTATGAGAACGATGGAGTATTTATAGAATGTAATTTCGTATTCAGAACAATGCATGTGAGGCCCGACGCCGGCCAAAACGCTTCATTCTCCATCACATTTACAAACTAAAATCACAATGATATCTCACCAACACCACGCTCTTTCTCGCGTTCATCTGTATAAGATCCCCCGACAATTGAGATGTCGAACGCTTCCATAGTTTGATAAATGGGGTCTGCTTCTGTTTAGAGCGCATGGTTTCACAATCTCTACTTCGTATATCGGTTTGTCCTTTTTGACCCAAAACTATTATCGAGGCAATCTACTCTACTAGGTAGGTGTCAGATAGAGAAAACGTCCTCGCTAGCTTGACTCAGGCAGGTAACGTGGGACTAAAATTCACCCTATGCACAGAGTGGATCCCGACCGGAGTCTTTGAAGTCTTCACGTTGTCAAACTGGATATTCGTGAGCAAAACCATCTACTTGTTCATCATCCCTGCTAACCAGTAGCCGATTCTCTTGCGCCCTCGCTTATTACAGAGCGCGCATGCACCGCAATAATTCGATATAAATCCGATAGGCGAGATAAACTTGCAAAACAATGCATGTAATCGGTACTCGCCAGATAAGACAAGCACCCAGATAAGTCAAGCACCGACATATTCAAGAGCAAAAATAATTGTGACAAACTTGCACACAACGGTATTTATATCTAATGGGTCTAATTTTTGTGGTCTAATTTCACCGGCATTATCTCGCTGTCTGATTGTTATATTTGTGATTGAAATGTATATGTTTCTGTATATTTGAAATAGCAAATCCGCATTTGAATGAATTTGTTCCTGCTATTTGCAATTTGGTCAACTCATCTAATCGGTAGAATGTCCTATTGAATTTCTCTGCACGATCCCGATGATGCCACAGTGCGCCTATTATACTCCATGAAACAGTTTTCCTAGTCGTTCGAAGTTGGATCCGTTTATATTCAGCGTTCTGACGTCATAATCTCAAATGAGCAACTTTCGTGAATAGAGCCAATTTAGCGAAAAACATTTACATTTTCCCAAATCCCCGCTAAGAAACCTCGGGAGCAAATACATTACAGAGCAGCTGTTTTTGGTGGGGGGAATACCGATATACACTCCAGTCCTGAATGGGAAAAGAGGAAATACATTTCTCATTTCCGTTTTCCATACAGATGAGACCGTTTCCAAATTGTGCGTTATTGTGCCCAATTATGGCCTGACGTCTAAGACTTCATCGAACAGGAGTCGTGCTTACAAATTTGAATTTGAAATCGGCTAGGATTATCTAGATTCTGACTCAAGCAAGAACGGATTTCGTTGTCTAATTTCTTCTGACGTTGGAGTCTGTCTGGGACGATTATAAAATAAAATAGACAGAAGAATATTATCTCCATAGTGGGGATGATCATTTTTAAAATCCCTCAGATCAGAATCATGGATCAAGCCCGACACCCTATTTGTTTTAGCGAGAGAAAAAAATTCGCCTATTAGTATAAAATTTGAAGCCGTGTATTCATTGTAGCTTTGATGGATGCGATTCAGTCTTCGACGGTTGCTAAAGATCTGTTGAGTAGTTAAGTACCCTCACAAGTAATGATTTGCTAAACCGAAATCCCGAAGCTTTGGAAATCTCGGGCGCAGGGATGGCTCAGCGTTTCTTGGCATGTTAAATTTTGGTTTATCGAATTGTCCTTCCATGATGCTTCTATCTAAATATTGTACTCCTTCATGTAATCCTTCTTTTAAACAAGCGCATATAAAATCTCATTAACAAATTAATGACTTTATCTCGTCATATCTATCTTGAAAACATAGGTTTATTTTGAATTTTTATTTCAGCGAAGAAGGCGGGGTTAAAGCATACGTGAGAACAGATCCACGTGTCAGACCCACTTGGGTTCCACCTTATGGCTAGATTAAGTACGAACATTCAATATGAATCGTTTCCTGACGGGGGAGAGCGGATATCTCCGACAATCAGAAACAGATAGTCGTCCATATCGTGGTTTGCAAGGCTGAAGCAGTCAACAGTTTTAAATGATACCGACAATACATCGTAATGTTCCTATTGCCAATGTCCATCATTGAGCAAGACCTTTCACAGGGTATAATTGGTCTCAACCGCTTCGTGGTATAAACTTCATGGGCACACTGTATTATACAGTGTTGGTAAGTCCTCGACTCCTGATATGAGTCCTTTCCATCTCGTATTGTTTCGTCATTGTGCAATATTTACCACCATCTGAGAAACCTGAACTGGAGGCCATCGATAGTGTTTTGAGTCGTGGCATCTTCTCAATTCTCACATGACCTGGTAAGTTGAGGAGCTGGTGTTTGAGGTATGTATACGCGAAATAGTGGTAAAAAGTGCCCAAACAATTTACAGTATTAAGAATAATAGGCATCGGTGACTTTTATGCAAAGGACTGCTTTGCAAGAATAAAATGTTGTTGCTTCTTCAACCACATCCCTTATGACTCAAAACATGCGATTTTAAGCGAATACGGCTCTTTGGGGCAGTGGACTTTGGGGCATTTACTGGATATTGAGTGACTAATTCGCTTATGAGAGTGGTGGAATTAGAGTTCGATGAAATCTCTTACACACAGTTGGATCTTCCAAGAGTATTTAGTAATAATTAATTCTACGCATCCAGAAAAATGGCGAAAAATCCGTGATCGTTCAATGGTGGTAATACCTGGTTATCAGTGTCCTTTCAAGCGTCACGGGCATGGGACGTACATTTAGTCATCGTCCTTTTAGAGTGATGACCAGGTCTTATCATCCTTTGAAGGCCTAAAATTTGCACTCATTGTTCATCACCCTAAAAGATTCATCACTATTCAAAAGTGATGACGGAATAAGGTGATTACTGATTACCTCGTCAGATGATGCTCTCATTCGTTTTTATCTATATTTACGGGTAATTGAGGAGCACTACCATAGCATTTAGTGTATACAGTCTTTGCAATATGATTACAGAGAAATTTCATTTACCAAAACAAATAGTGTACTTGACGTAAGGCAATATTAACCACATAACACAAACCATCACAATATAGGTAAGTGGGTCTGTAATATTCTGTATGATATATTACTTAAAAAGCATTGAAATTGCGAATGGAAATTTACGCTTTCAATTATTATGTAAGCAACTTTACCTCCCTACTTAGCAAGAGATGTAACAATATGCTGGCTCAAATGACCTAGATTTACAGAGCAGCTCACGCTTTGCGGCAAGTCTCAAAATGAGCCAAATATGCTCAAATCAGCTCGATATAAAATATGAAGTTATGAGTTTTGATCTGTCGGAGTTACGTTGAACGGCCGGCTCGTTCTTAAGGAAGCTGTCAAGGCTAGTTATTTCAAATATGTCAGAAGTATCAGATAGTGACCCACACTTGTATAATAATTCGTAATATTGTTTTTTATTAAACCTTCCTATGGCAAGAGGAGACAAAATGCTAAAATTTAACGGACGCAACTTATCTGTTAAACAAAAGCCAGCTATCAAAATCAGTCAGTTTTCAAGTCGGGGTAGTTATCAAGAAAAGCCCGTTATCAAGAAAGGCCAGTTATCAAGCATAGTCAGTTATCAATTAATGCCAATTATGAAGTAAGGCCAATTATCAAGTAAGGCACGTTATCAAGACGATTTATCAAATACGGCCAGTGACCAAGAAAGGCCAGTTATCTTGGAACGCCAATTATCAAGACAGGCTAGTTAGCAGATTACTGGACTGACACTATATTTTGGGGTTCTAAAGAAGACCGGTTATCAAGAAAGGCGAGTTATAAAGATATGCCAGTTATCAAGAAAGGCACGTTATCAATCAAGACGATTTATCAAATAAGGCCAGTGATCCAGAAAGGCAAGTTATCTTGGAACGCCAATTATCAAGACAGGCTAGTTAACAGATTACTGGACTGGCACTATATTTTGGGGTTCTAAAGAAGAGTGTGCCGTTTCGTCAGATCTTGTCCTCGTTTTACAGTTATCATTGTGGGAGCTATTGCATTAGTCGGATTTACTTGGAATAAAAGTCATTTCAAAGACGAAGAGTTCTCTCTTTCTTTGAGTTTAATTGGCCCAGAATACATATGCAGAAAACAGTGTGCAGTTGCTATGTAATCAGAATACATCTGATTGGTCTTTCTAAATTCATTAACCACATTTAATTGCCAGAATCCATAGCTTTCCAAATATATAATATGTCTGGAAAAACTTTGCTCAGACAAAATGTCGGTCGTGTCCATAAAATGTTTAAAATACTTAACCAAACTGTTTTTCCTAACTCAGTAAATGGGCAGTTTCAATGGTGAGCTCTTGCTCGAAGAATTCTACATGAGAAAAGTTCACAGATTATCGCCACCGCTATCGTGAGGTAACTGATTAGTAGTTAAACGCCTCTTGCCCTACAGAGAAGACTAATTTGGAGTAATATGTATTGATTATTCCCTAGAGATTATGGAATAACACACCATCACTTAGGACCAGTGACTTCTTGGCTTACAGCGTGATATGGACACGGCATAAGCGACCCAAATCCATGCTGTAGAATTTCAAAGCCGTACGATTATTGACCCAGTGTTGATTTCCGTCGAAAATTTACTGTTAGAGGATATCATATATTTAGTGCCTCGCCGATAAGTCGACGAGATTTATGCCATTGGCAGGAATTATTAGCAAACACTGAAGAAAAAACAAGCAATTTCCCGCCAACTCAAGCCTCGCTCAACGTGTAATCAGCCTATTATGTAACCCAGAAAATGAATTCTCTGCAAAATACCGGCTGCATTAAGCTCATATTATTTAGATAAATGATTATGTTATCCAATCGTCACTTTAAGCTCCTCTTTGGACTTCCCTGAGGGCCAAGGCTTCAACTTACAATGGATGCTTCTATTCAAAAACAACCATGCTAGACGAAGGTATGACTTGTAATGATTGAGGTTGATAGTTTGTATGTTTACATGTATAGCGGCTTCTAGAAATAACGGACAACACAATCTGAATATGGCGCGATGTGTTCAAACTCACACCCGACTTGTGTGCAGCAAGTGAACCTCTTCTCAAGCAACGCTGGGCGTCTCAGCTGACGTGACAGCTTTCAAACGAACAAACACAGTCAAAGCGTAACTGACATGCACTACTCGAGAAAATATGGAGATTAGTAGTAGTGTAAGCGTAAATTGAGTTAAGTTGACCTTTGGATCTTAGTGCATTTGGGGAGGATTGGGGAGGAAAGGTCACTGAGTGCAAAATGGCGGCTGATGTGGGTGTGGGTTCAAAATGGCGGCTGATGTGGGTGTGGGTTCAAAATGGCGGCTGATATGGGTGTGGGTGTGGGTTCAAAATGGCGGCTGATGTGGGTGTGGGTTCAAAATGGCTGATGTGGGTGTGGGTGTGGGTTCAAATGGCGGCTGATGTGGGTGTGGGTGTGGGTTCAAAATGGCGGCTGATGTGGGTGTGGGTTCAAAATGGTAGTTGTAGAAAAACGTATAAAAAGGAGGCGATTTTTAGCGGTGGGGTGTATTCATTGCACTACCCTGCAGGCCTCTGACTGACCTGACCTGACCAGCCTGCCTGCCTGCCTGCCTGTCCAGTCTGACTGCCTGCCTGCCTGTCCAGCCTGACTGCCTGCCTGCCTGCCTCTAGCCTGCCTCCCTCACCTCTAGCCAGCCTGTTTGCCTGCTTGTATGAGCTGTGGAGAACCTTTTACTTTTTTTCATTTTACCAGTGCAAATTCACCAGACTATTACACCGTAGCAGTTACTCACCAGCCTGAGCCCATAGTCATGGAGTCATCCCAGGAAGTGAAGCTTCGAAAGTACCGTGTTCGCCTCATTGATGAGATGCAGCATGTGTCTGAACTATGTGATTTCCTTATGGAGGAAAACATACTCCTGAAACACGGTCGCGAAGATATCATGGCTGAGAAAACCACTTCAGCACAAAACAGAGCCCTCATCGACGGTCTACTGCGCCCTGGCCCCTATGCATTTCTAGCCTTCGTGGCGGGGTTGAAGAAGACGGGAAATGAAGAACTAGCAGATCTACTTCAAGCCGACGTTATACAAGATGATGATATCTTAGCCATGGATACCACCGAAGAGCGTACAGCTAGCAAACGTACGCACCCAGCGTCTGGTGTACCTGCCAAACGCGCTGCACGACCCAAACGGACCCGACTAACACCTTTAGAAATACCTGAGCCAGTGCTTCAGCCAGTACCCCAGCAAGTGCCTGAGCCCGTGAAAGAAGAAGAGGTGCAACTTCCTATGTCTGTGCAGGAGATCAATAACATTATCCAGCAGGCCTACCAGGCAGCCCACACGAACATTTGGGAGCTCTCAGCCTATTTAACTGTGAGTGTCAAAGACGAAGAAGTGCATTTTAACGCACCGGCCTTTAACGACAGACCAGCTAGGCATATTGCCTTGACCTTCGACACCTGGCTAAAACTACAGACCCTTGATTACGCCATCGATGCGGTCATTCGCGACCAGGGGAGTGACGAAGCGAAATTTTATGTGGGTGACGACATCTTTGCCAGCTGTGCCTATTTCAACGACCAGCTCCTGGTGCATATCCGCAAATGGAAAATGAGGTTAGATACGCAAGAGCGTGTTCCTTGTCCTCAGGGTGTCACCTTGAAAATAAGGGCGTGGCGGAAGCTGCAGAGTCTCACAGCTACAATTCATGAAGCCCTGTCTGACCAGGTGACTCAGTATATTTGTAAGAAGTACATCGACACAGTCCTGGATCATGTCAGACCTCGCATTCGACACTTGCGTATCGAAGCATGTGCAGGCTGTGGGAACAACAGTCCGATAAACATGCATACGTGTGTGGAGAATAGTATACCCTCATACGCGCTCATCACTGAGGCACTACAGGGCGTGACCGAGGAGCAAATTGCCCTAGCATTGGAAGCTGCCTGCGCTCCCAGAATTCCACGTGAACAGATTGCTACCTACGTCTACGTGCACCAGGGGCGGAAAGACGATGATGAGTTCAAACAAGTCTTGTTGCATAACTATTGAACAAGTCTGGTGTTGAAAAACATTTACCGTATTCCTACACGTTCATTGAAGCGGCTTGATAGCGTATAATTGTATTAAAAATTCAATACTCAGAGTTTTACTGTTAATTGTATTAAAATTCAATACTCAGAGTTGAAGACGTTCATTCTATTGTCTTGTTGTATAAATATTGAACATTTTCAAGTCTTATTGCATTGGAACATTCAGACATTATCATCTGTCAGTCTTGCTCAAGCTGAAAATACGGCTTCTCTCCTCAAGTATTCCTACACTATGTTCATTTTATGTTCATTCTATGTGCATTGAAGCGCCTTCATAGCGTATAATTGTATTAAAATTCAATACCCAGAGTCTGGTGAACACGTTCATTCTATTTGTGTTAATAAAAATAGTAGAAAATTCAAAAAATGGCTGTTAGTGTTCATTCTTTTGCAAAAGATAATTGTATTAAAAAATTCAACATTAAGAGTCTATTGTGGTGAAGACCTTAGGTTTTTTCATAGGGGTGATGGGAGCTGGTGTTTTTTTTTTTTTTTTTTTTGTGCTTTGAGTTTAGAAGTTCTCTTTCGAAAATATGGGGTGGCCCTGAAAAGGGCCTTTGAAAAAGTGTTACGACACTTGTTTTACGAGCGGTAGATTCTCTTTACTCCGGCCACCTGCTTCCTACACACGGGACACTTGATCTTTAAATGCTGTTCGTCCGTTTCAGCGCAGTGGCACGTGTCCCCTATACATGTTAGCGTCACCCAGCATTCTTCACATAGGCATAAATGCCCGCACGGAAATAGGGCGTACAGGCTTTCGTCGTCTGTACACACGCTGCAGTTTGATTTACTTTCTTCCTTATCTAGGTCTTGTTGTTGTTTTAAATTCACAGCGTCCATTTGACCCATGTCTTCCCTCATGTTATTAATCTGCTCGTTTTGATGGGTCACCTGTTGGTTTAGGCGGTTCACCTGTTCGTTCAGGCGGGTTACCTCGGCCCAAGAGCATAGTGGTGGTGGTGTTGTTGTTGTTGTTCTTGTTGTTGTTGTTGTTTCGGTAGCCGGCGTTGTTATAATTGGTGTTTGGGTAGCCGTTGTATTTGCTGGAGGTCTGTTACTGTTTAACCACTCTAGGTCGGGGAGTTCGTCATCAGTTACATCCTCATCTTCTTCCATTGCCACCCTCCTGATCTCCTCGTCTTGTTCTTCACTTCGCCGTCTCATCAACCTCGCATCTTCTTCCATTGCCGCCCTCCTCAGCTCTTCGAGTTGTTCTTCACTTCGCCGTATCATCGTCTCGTCGGCAATAACCCGCTCAAAGCTTGTAATTATTGTCACTCCATCGTTATGTTCTTCACTCGTAATCACCTCTCTGTGTTCTCTAGGATCGGTGAATAGCCTTCGTCTTGTACCCATGATTGTAGTTGTGAATAAATGGCAACATACTACGCGTTATTTATAGTCTAGGCGTTCTGTGGGTGTGGGTGTGGGTTCAAAATGGCGGCTGATGTGGGTGTGGGTGTGGGTTCAAAATGGCGGCTGATGTGGGTGTGGGTGTGGGTTCAAAATGGCGGCCTGTGCGAGTGGGTGCAACATGGCGGTACCTGCTAAAAATGTTTTATGTTTTATTTTCCCAACTTTAAACCGGTCTCATTTTTTGCAATAAATGTGAGTTCACTGCAGCATGTTTATCGAAAAGAAAACTAGGAAATTTTATCACACGGGGCTACGGTAACACACCCATTTGACACCCATAGCTGTACTCACATTTTGCCTGCACACTGTATAGTGATGTGTTACCGTAGCCCGTGTGATAAAATTTCCTAGTTTTCTTTCGATAAACCAGCTGCAATTTTCAGGGTGACATTATAAGGCTGTGAGGAACATACTTCACGTATTTTTACCCAGAAAAACTCATTTATTTCCAGTGTACCGGGTTTTCCACATTACCTAACAATAACGTTACGGGTCTAAAAATCGATAAAATCATTAAAATAGTGGCTTAGTCTACCGCTACCCTTCTAAATTTTTAAATGCTACACGATCAGTTGCCCCAGTTCAACTTGAAATAAATTTTATACGTGCACTCGCATTTATTGCAAAATGACACCGGTTTAAAATTGGAAAAGAAACACAAAATTTCTTCCAGCGTGAGCTCAGCACCAAAGTTTTATGAACGATTTCGCTCACGTCCGCATGCTCTACGGTTACACTATAAATAGGGCGCAGTATTTACTGATTCATTCACAATTACATCATGGCTGAAGGTGAAACCATGGATATTGATAACCTGTTCCCAGACTTCATGATAAATGATAATGAACTACAACTGTTCGGCAACATCGATATGCTACCTGAATACCCAGGGCTGGATGATATTATAGAAGACTTATTTAAAGATGAACACCAATCACAGGGCGGCCATAATCAAGACCCCCCAGGAGCGACACCGGATCTTAGTGACCCCCCAGGAGCGACGCCGGATCTTAGTGACCCCCCAGGAGTGACACCGGATCTTAGTGACCCCCCAGGAGCGACACCAGATCTTACGGCACTCGAATACCAACGTTTTGACGAAATTGACCGAGTGCTAGAACATATCTACAAACAACATGAAGAACAAAGCCTCCAAGTTGAACAAGAAGAAGAAGAAGAAGACACAGAAGAAGAAGAAGACACAGAAGAAGAACAAGACACAGAAGAACAAGAACAAGAAGAAGAAGAAGAAGAAGAACAAGGAGAACGAGAAGGAGAAGGAGAAGGAAAAGAGCACAAGAAGAGGAAAGACTCCAGAAAAAACAGAATAAGAGAGTACCAGAACAGGAAAGACTCCAGAAAAAAGAGAACAAGAGAGTACCATAACAGGAAAGACTCAAGAAAAAACAGAACAAGACACACAAAGATAACGGCACAACAAAAGGAACAAATTGAAGAGGTCATCCACTACGCTACCGCAACAGAAAAAAAGACTGGCACCCAACACAGAATGCCAAGTAGCACCCTATTTACGATGCGTGGAATGCTGTAATCACTTCGCCAAATACGCCATTTTCCCCTGTGGGCATCAAGCCTTGTGTATAGCCTGTATTCACCGACACGCCCGATTACCACAGCTTCCGGACGATTACAACCCCCGTGTGTGTGAACTCATAGCGTTGCCATGCCCGGTGTGTACTGTGAGAAGACAACGCCACCTGTCCCCAACGATGTAATCGCTTACATCTTCCAAAGGCCCTTTTTAGGGCCACCCCATCTTTCCGAAAGAGGAAACTTGTAAAACTCAAAAGCACAAAATAAAAAAAATAACACCAACTCCTGCACACATACCTAGGTAACAATAGGTAAATAACACATTAATTTCCACGTTAAAGTCCATTCCACTCTTTATAATATTACCCCAATGCATTCTGGGTCACGACAGAATGCCTTCATTTTACACCAAATTCACCTAGTCTAAATTTTGCCATGTTAAAATGTAAAAAAAAACCCTAGTCCGTAGCCGTACACGTTATAGGTGCGCACCTCTCTCTCTATCCGTACGCGTATCAGTGTTTTTGTTTATGTTGGGAGTTACTTCCCCTTGATCACTGTACGTTTACTTTGATCGTAATAAAATTCGTATCGTATCGTAATGGGAGTTACTTCCCCTTGATCACTGTACGTTTACTTTGATCGTAATAAAATTCGTATCGTATCGTATCGTATCGTACCCGTACCCGTTCTAGTTTTTTTTATATTCCACCCGCCTCCCCTTGTCCGTGAATGTCCGTGATGATTCGGGCTGTAATGTTATCTGCAATCATGC
>JAVTVY010040496.1:0-18306 GCA_036873755.1 Hanleya hanleyi | reverse complement strand
GGGGCAGATAATCCAGTGGGCGGGAGATGACCTTTGGGGATAATTTCGACCAATTGTCGCTGATAATATTGTAAAGCCCGGTCCTTAAAATTCTGACTGAAGTGTTTTTGGCTGAAGAGCTGGCTAAAAGTTTGAAAGCCGTGTTTTGGCACGAAAAATGAATTTCTCTCCTCAAGGAAAGGTTTAGATATTCAAGGCGTATATATTCCGAAGGTTGGTCCACTTGGGAAGTAATAAACGGATGGCATTTGGAAAAATAGGCTTTCACTCTTTTTTGAGAATGTTTTGAAATGACTGTGTTGAGTGATTCTATTTCCAACTTCTTTTTTATTCTATGTCATAGACATGATAGAGGAGAGGGTATGGTAGATAATTAAAAACTGTAGTACATGTAAACTCGGCTTGACATAGGGAATGACTTTAAAGATGTAATCAGCCTCAAAATGGATGGATTTTGTATACTCTCCCCTATGGGCTTTTTTTTCAGCAGGGAAGATTACCAGAGCATCATATGTATTATAGTTGATGATGGTGGGATCGCCATATACAATGAATGCAAGAATATCTTGTCAGAGAAATTTGAAACTCTGCCCGCTTCGACAGGTTTTCTGTTTCGCTATTGAGTGTGTGTTGTACGCAGAGAGGAAAATGACGTCACGCAGTGACGTATGAGTGACGAAGCGACGCTCAAGAATTTGAATGCTGCACAGCTGCAGCCATGGGATAACGTCATGGCTCGTGCCTACAGTTCGGTAATGTCGCATAGCATACGTTGGTAGAATGCACCACACGTGTATACGCTTGTTGACACGGCCTTGCCACAGGGAATTCGTATCAATTGGATTGCATACATACCCATCTCACAACATATAAATATCAAGGGACGCAAACTTGAAATGCACTTTTCCGCCAGAAATTACCGGATTTCAGAGGCTCGATTGAGAACAAATAAATGCAATTTACTCATACCTGGCGGTGTTCAAAGTAGCTATAAATGTTGGATAAGGAAGCGTGTTATGCTTTTGCAAAATTTTCAAATCAGCGGTTAAATTCCCCCGCTTCGAGCATCTTCACGGACGTTGAATGACTGCCGTAGCCTCGAATCCGAAATCCTAACAATTATGTCACGCACAACGAACAACGCTGATCGGCTATCTTGGATTGACGGACACGTTTCACAGTTTTGAATTTCGCGCACTGTCCACTGCAATAGTGCATAGATTAGACTCTATAATAATAATAAAAACTTTATTATAGAGTCTCTGAATAGTGTAAACAGTCAATCAGCGTTGTTCGTGGTGCGTGACGTAATTGTTATGATCTCGGGTTAGAGGCTACGGCAGTCCCTCTTGCATATGGCTCCAATTTCAACGTCCGTGAAGATGCTCGAAGCGGGAAAATTTAACCGTTGATTTGAGAGAGGATTTTACAAAAACTATGCACCGCAGCGCCATATACGAGCCGGGATTTGTGCTATGAAGTGTAACAGAAAACCTGAACACCGCCAGGTATGAGTAAATTGCGTTTATTTGTTCTCAATCGAGCCTCTGAACATGCTGAAATCCGGTAATTTCTGGCGGAAAAGTGCATTTCAAGTTTGCGTCCCTTGATATTTATGTGTTGTGAGATGGGTATGTATATGCAATCCAATTCATACGAATTCCCTGTGGGCCCACAGGTACTTCTATTTACCGTTCTGTAGTTCCACCCCCAACCCTAGTCTCTATGATAGAGACTAGGGTTGGGGGTGGAACTACAGAACGGTAAATAGAAGTACCTGTGTGTGGGCCTTGCAGGCCCTAAAATTTGGGGCGAACGATCATTCAGTTCGCCTAGCGGTTACCCAAAATGAAAGACGCATAACCGAATATTCGTTCGCCTAAATTATGGCCCAAACTCTGTGTCACGATGACATAATTTAATAATAATTTGCTCTTCTAACCTGAAAATCATTTCCGATCGAAGCATGGGCTGTACTTACGAGCGATTCGATGTTAACTTCACATACAAGAGCCCCAGTCGAGGGGAGATAATTGAACCCGAAACCCATGTGCGTTTTCATACACTCTCTGATACTTTAATAGATAATATACAGCCCAGGTGTATATACCGCTGTGTGGGATTATATGAACAGGGTAAAAGTTTCTCAACTTCCTCTCACCTGACTGCGCGTTGTGTCCTGGTTATGGGGCCCTAACCAAGACGCAATACCATAAGTGTACGGCCCGGAACCTGCATGATGCCGACAGACGAAAACGAAAGTGAATGACGGATAAACTTTACGTTCAACTGTTTCAAGATTAAAACGTGTATATGGGAATTTAATTTGAGATAATATTTTAGAAATAGAGGTCACAATTCCAATGATAAAAGTCTGCCAGTCACACAAAATTGGACTCTCTACGCAACACGTGGTAATGACGAAAATTGGTCACCGGGTAATGATTTTTCTTTGCCAGTGGCAAGGGCACCGGAAGCCAACGGCAGCGTCCGATATTGAGAGGGGCTAGATTAGGGCCGGCTATGGGAACGAGATTATTATCACATGCAAAATCAATATGTCGGCGTAGATAGCAACAGCAATTTTCATTGAATGAACTCCAGTCAAAAACCAATGCCTAACCACAACAAAACTCATTGGCATAACCTATCTGCTTAACCTATTTGGATAACCTATAAGTTATGCAGTTCAGAAATGGGGAACGAACTGTGGGTTACCTAGGGTCAATTTCACATAACCTATTTTCAGGTTAAGTAAACTTTTCAAATTTTAGGGCCTGCCTTGGAAAAATAAACGGCATGCTGTTTATTTTTAAAGATCAACTCGTTCTATTTTCTCGTGAATGGTGGAAACAAGTTTAGTTTTTTGTGGTCAAATGTGTCTCATTTTGTACCTGTTGTCACATATGTCACTTTCGCGGACTTTGAGAGAAATCGATTTCAGCCCAGATTTGAGGCTGATTACATCTTTAATTGTTGTTGTTGAGACAAAGATGAAAGAGAAATACACTTAGAAAAAATATTTAAAAAACAAAAAAATCGATTTAAAAAAGACATACCGGTATATATATATTTATTAATTTTCATAATTTATTGAAAAAAGTTAAACGTTGACATCGACCATCCAATATTCCACAGGCCAGGCAACTGTGGACTGGTCCTGAGCGGGGACTGAGATCAACGACAGTGACACACCACAGAAGTCACGTGCATGGTGCTTCGTAATGAGTTCATTGTTGAACCGGACTCCTGCCAGGGAATGTTTTCACGCAAGCAACTCGGAACAAAAGACAACATTTGAATAGGCCTAGTTTGACACAGTTGGTTGAGCCCATTCAAGATCACCATTTCGTTGAAGTTTGAGAAGCGGGATAAACTAGAGGTTCCGCTTTGACCCTTGAGTTGCCGCTCTGGCATGAAGCCTATGCTGGTTGTTTTTTTAACAAAAACATACGTCTCCCCCATCCTCCCACCCTGCCTTGAATGGGCACATTATTTAAGGGAAAGTGCTATAAAATGAATGCAATAAGTATCTTAAACAAAGCTGCGTATCTAAAAATATTAATTACAAAGAAGCGATACAAGTAGATGAACGGATGGACAGACACCGGACACGGATGCATGCAAGTGAGTGGGCTATCCCACTGAAGCTTCCATCCAAGTGGGGTGAAATTCCGTCCAGTAGTTCTCAAGATATCTTGCAGACAAGGCCTGTATATACATGTACAAGCAGATGGACGGACGGACGGACACCGGACATGGATGAATGCACGCACATACACCAAAACCTAATCAAATGAGGGGGCTATCCCAGTGAAGCTTCTATCCAATTTGGTGAAATTCCATCCAGTAGTTCTCCAGATATCTTGCAGACAAGCCCTGTATATACATGTACAAGTAGATGGACGGACGGACGGACGGATACCGAACACGGATGAACGCATGCACACACACCAAAACCTAATCAAATGAGGGGGCTATCCCAATGAAGCTTTCATCCAAGTTTGGTGAAATTCTGTCCAGTAGTTCTCCAGATATCTTGCAGACAAGCCCTGTATATACATGTACAAGTAGATGGACGGACGGACGGACACCGGACATGGATGAATGCAGACACACAAACCAAAACCTAATCAAATGAGGGGGCTATCCCACTGAAGCTTCCATCCAAGTGGGATGAAATTCTGTCCAGTAGTTCTCAAGATATCTTGCAGACAAGACCTGTATATACATGTACAAGTAGATGGACGGACGGACAGACACCGGACACGGATGAATGCACGCACATACACCAAAACCTAATCAAATGAGGGGGCTATCCCAATGAAGCTTCCATCCAAGTTTGGTGAAATTCTGTTCAGTAGTTCTCCAGATATCTTGCAGACAAGCCCTGTATATACATGTACAAGTAGACGGACGGGCGGACACCGGACATGGATGAATGCACGCACACACACCAAAACCTAATCAAATGAGGAGGCTATCCCACTGAAGCTTCCATCCAAGTGGGGTGAAATTCCGTCCAGTAGTTCTCAAGATATCTTGCAGACAAGGCCTGTATATACATGTACAAGTAGATGGACGGATGGACGGACACTGGACACGGATGAATGCACCCACATACACCAAAACCTAATCAAATGAGGGCTATCCCAATGAAGCTTCCGTCCAAGTTTGGTGAAATTCCGTCCAGTAGTTCTCCAGATATCTTGCAGACAAGCCCTGTATATACATGTACAAAAGATGGACGGACGGACGGACACCGGACATGGATGAATGCAGACACACAAACCAAAACCTAATCAAATGAGGGGGCTATCCCACTGAAGCTTCCATCCAAGTGGGGTGAAATTCTGTCCAGTAGTTCGCAAGATATCTTGCAGACAAGGCCTGTATATACATGTACAAGTAGATGGACGGACGGACAGACACCGGACACGGATGAATGCACGCACATACACCAAAACCTAATCAAATGAGGGGGCTATCCCACTGAAGCTTCCATCCAAGTGGGGTGAAATTCTGTCCAGTAGTTCTCCAGATATCTTGCAGACAAGCCCTGTATATACATGTACAAGTAGATGGACGGACGGACGGACACCGGACATGGATGAATGCAGACACACCAACCAAAACCTAATCAAATGAGGGGGCTATCCCACTGAAGCTTCCATCCAAGTGGGGTGAAATTCTGTCCAGTAGTTCTCAAGATATCTTGCAGACAAGGCCTGTATATACATGTACAAGTAGATGGACGGACGGACAGACACCGGACACGGATGAATGCACGCACATACACCAAGACCTAATCAAATGAGGGGGCTATCCCAATGAAGCTTCCATCCAAGTTTGGTGAAATTCCATCCAGTAGTTCTCCAGATATCTTGCAGACAAGCCCTGTATATACATCTGCAAGTAGATGGACGGACGGACGGACACCGGACACGGATGAATGCACGCACATACACCAAAACCTAATCAAATGAGGGGGCTATCCCAATGAAGCTTCCATACAAGTTTGGTGAAATTCCATCCAGTAGTTCTCCCGATATCTTGCAGACAAGCCCTGTATATACATGTACAAGTAGATGGACGGAGGGACGGACACCGGACACGGATGAATGCACGCACATACACCAAAATCTAATCAAATGAGGGGGCTATCCCAATGAAGCTTCCATCCAAGTTTGGTGAAATTCCATCCAGTAGTTCTCAAGATATCTTGCAGACAAGGCAAGGGGACGGACAGACATCCATCCAGAGAGACAGACAGACATCCATCCAGACAGACAGACAGACAGACAGCACAAACACTAGATGTCTCCCCCCAACATAGTTGGGGGAGACATAATGAAGTAAAACATTTCAGCCCTCCAACTTTATCGAGTTTCCCGTCTTTACGCCCCCATCCCCGCGCGTCACATTTTCACACGCTGTGACCGCTAAGCTTTGCCCTCGTTACGAGGGAGGGAAGCCGATATCCCAATTATAATTCGTCCATTCTAGTTACGATTTCTTAAGACAGTACTATTCTCACTTGGAATTAAATAAACTTACCTTTAATCAAGTTGATTGACCAGAAAATCTCCGAAATCCACACTGCCCAAATGTACCGGGATCAAACTCTGCAAAATGGCGGCTTGAGTGGATCACGTGACAACATTTTCGCGCGTATTCCAAGACGTGCCACAAAGAACCATTTTGATGTGAAATGGTACTCTGTGAAGAACCATCGCGTGACTTCAGGACGAAAATGGTTCTATATAGAACCATTGACGTTGTTGAAGAACCATTTTAGAACCCTTATTTCTCTAGTGAAGGTGCCTATAGCTCCGACAGGGAAGCTCTTATCCGAAATATCCAGTAGAACTATAATTTTAAACACAAAACTTCTTTGATTCAACGGCAATTAACTTGTGCATATACAAGGAGATACAGATTATCCTTGTTTTGAATACCCACGAACAAAATAATTCTAGAAATGAAGGCAACCTTGCTTCCTTGTCTAAAGAAATGAATTAACTAGTCTTTACGGTAGTTTGTTTGTGTTTCACTTCATCGGTCTAAACAAATGAAATAATGAGTATTTTACGGCTCCCTCGTACTACTTGGTTTATATGTGTTTCACTTCAGCGGTCTGGAGAAATGAAATAATGAGCCTAAAACGGCTCCCTTGTAGATCATTTCAGTGCAGAAAGAGTACTATTGATGAAGTCTGTCAATTATGGAGAATCTGCTAGTTGGATACAAGATAGTATATATATCTATTACGATTTGGTATTCCAATACAAAGGCTTCCCTTTAGAAATGTTCGAAGTTTAAAAAAAATTTGAAGTGTGTTTGTGTGTTGGTCGTGTACATTAATTTAATTGTCAGGGAAATCTGATACGATGTATCTTTAAGAAGTAAACCAATTTGTGAATACTGTATACTTGATTACTCCCAGACCAGATTCACTGATCTTAGGGGTGAACATAGAATTGTACAGTGGTGGACAGGATGTCAGGTACATTCTTGTTTTTGATGGCTGGTGGTGAGAATCGAATAGGTGCTAAATTATTACGTTATGTAGGCAAAATCTCCTAAGCACACATTTCTCAAATTTGATTTTAATATTGAAATCGTTAAATACACTACCAGTATTCATTATTTATTAATTGAAAAATCTTCGTTTTCGTCACAATCATTTCCAATATGTAACTATACGGAATGAGATCCACATTATTTAAAGAATTTATACGGAGGTAGAAAACGAAAATCATATAAAAATCACGTGCTTGGAGTATCTCCAAAAGGCTGAAGAGAGGCCGTCGCCGATTGGCTATCGGCATGGGGAGACCTGTTTACAATTGCCAGTCTTTCAGTTTTGATCGTGGATATTCTCTGTACTGTCTTCTGTTAGGAAAATGTTGAGAGTTAAACATCCAAATAAGTAACAGTATTTTACGATGATGTGATTGAAGACCGTGGGGTCGTCAAGAAAGTTTAAACCCACGTGGCACAGGACGAGTGTGACGCAGCGGGAGTTTGCTAAGCGGTAATAATTCGACAAAGCCGATCTCGCCAAGGAAGCGGTCTATTTCTGTTGGGGTTTTTTGACATAGTTTAGGCCAAACATAATCCATTGTCTTTGCGAATGGGATTTTATATAATCGTAGACCTGTGTCAATTTCATTATAGCCGAGTTATAACTTATTGTTTTGTCGAACATATTCTCAATCTAACAAAAGACAAAACATGAATTCGCCCAACTTGTCTGACCGTATCATGTTTGGTGAAAGAGTATAGGCTGACGCGCCGTTCTAAAACAATCCGCGTATGGTACGCGGAGGGTCCGTGGATGATGGTCGGATGATCCGTGGATGATACGCGGATGATCCGCGGATCATCCGAGTATGGTCCGTGGATGATGGCTGGAGGATCCGCGTATGATTTTTGAAATCATCCAGCCATCATCCGCAGACCCTACAGCTATCCTACCGGTAGGATCCAGTCACCATCCGTGGACAATCGGGAACTGGAAAGTGGGTGTACTGTACAACAGCTTGTATGCCAGATATTTGACACAGCATTAAGTTTCCATTAAAATGTGATGTATTTTGAAAATGTTGAGTATCAATGTACTGCCAAATTTGAAAGGAATGTGCTCCCAGGCATTGTTCTCAGCGTGCACAGCGAGGCGCGATATCAAACTAGTGATATCTTGCGTATTCTCAACTATTAGTTGCCAAAATATTAATCAGGATAAACAGAATGGTCCTTTCTTCATATAGTAGGGTAATTTAATGCTCATTCCCATTATCACTGATAAAAACACGACTCCATGTTGCAGCAAAGGGAGCAATGAAAATCTCCAATTGTCTAAATTCAAAAACAAAATGTCTCAAGATTTGGTTGTTTAGAAATGAATTTTGAAAGTTGCCACCTCGTGCTGCCACCTACGAGAATGTTTTTTTCTAACTTTGTTTTCTTTTTATTGTCTGGAAATGATTCTTGATGATGAGATGGCGATATCTCCACATTGTCAATGGTACCACTGGTTGCCTATTGACCACATAATATCCTTCTGAATATCAGGAGCTTATAGGGCAGTGACCATACCTGTGTAAGATTCTGGACATTGATAATGTTGATGAGTTTGCAGAGGTACTCCAGCTGTCGCTTGAAGTCGGATATGTACCCCATGAGTTTACTCTCCTTCCGGCAATACTCTACAAAAAACAGTTCATTGTGCAATGTGAAAGAAATAGGGGCAACATTTGTCTCTATGGCCAGGATAATAGTTGTACATGCTCGATTTAGGTAGACGTACTGCATTACACAATTTATTTTCTGAATAATTTCCAACATCTCGAAAACAATATTTTTAAAATGTTCAAATTCTGCTGTATTTGTAATAACTGAGCTTTCATGAATGCTAATGTAATATACCTCTAATAATTAAATCCTATCAAAATTCAATCAACCCGAAGTTTGAGGACAAAATTCAATCGGTGGTTCTAATAAATTTTGATCACTCTGAAATCAGTTGAAATAACGAAGAAATAATAGATTATATACGTGATTTTGAACTATTTTGTCAACTTCCTGATCACCCCGATTTTATGATGGGAAATTTCACTTCCTGTGATTGAATTATTACAGGGATTACAATAGGCAGAGGATTTTTATGTTAACATTGTTCAAAAACAACCACAGCTTGGGTCACTGATTTTTTCTACACATGACTATCATTTCATACTGCACTGTTCTTATTCCATCTCGAACTGGTTCAAACTTGGTTGTGGTAAAATGTTCAAGGGGGGGATAACTTGACAAGGGGAGGCAACTCACCTGTATGTTGAGGTTCTTCTTTGAGGAAATGTTCATAGGACAAGATCAAACTTCTGATAAACATGTTGGAATCGACCAAGTTCTTGTTGACTGTGCTGACAAACTTGTCAAACTGTAGAACAGAACAGGACTGAATGGTAATGATCCAATACCGATTGGCTAATTAAAAATTTAATTTAGGCCAAAACAAAATAATGTCTAGCTTCACAGGTACTTTAAAAAAAAAGAAAAGATTTGTCTCTCTTTTGCCCAGATCAGATATATTCATCTTTTCTGGCAAACAGATGTATATATATATATATAATTAATAATAATATATAATTAATATAATTTCCATAAAACCAACAATGTTCTTTGTATTACTTGAAGAGTCGGCTTTCAATAATACTATTTCCTTCAAATGAAACAAGACACAGACTCGATATCTGTTCACATTACTTTGGCGAATCTTCGAGAAAGGTGTAAAAATGGAAAAAAAAAAAAATCTTTTCACAGTTTTTTTTTGTGGGCAAAAAAAAGGTGGACACGGCGATAAAAAATTTGACACGGCAGTGGCTGTTAAGCTAGAAATTTATTCTATTCAGCCTTACTTGTTCTAAATTTATTGTTGAAAACGTACATTGCAATATTCAAACTAATCTCCAATGAACCTTGTATAGTATACTTGATGAATGAAGATCAATCGCTATCAACCAACACTGGCCAAGGGGGGAATTTAGTGTAATGCCACATTCAAGATTATTTCACTCATGTGGTGACCGCCAATTTGGTTGGTGGAGGAAGCTGGAATACCTGGAGAGAACCACAACCAGTCGGCAAATAACCATTGGCCAAGGAGAAGGAAATGAAGTGTATGAAATCTTGAAGTTGGACAAGGATAAATAGACTGTCTGAATATACTTTCTTCATATTTGATGATTTAGCCTGAACAATAATTTTTCACATATTGCCAGCCATGTGCAGATAAATTCAAATTTCCATGTCATTTCAGAGCACATTGGAACCCGGAATATTAGATCAGCTACTGTGGTCTGCAATACTCACTCTTTCTGGTGTGTTGAGAATGGTGTCAAACTGTTTGAATGCATCTATGTTGAATTTGATCATCTCGCCCAGCAAGTCAAAACTGCTCTGCAGAATTTCCTTATGTCGGATCTCATGATCAACAATGTTACCAGCTACATGCTAAAGATGAAGAATAGAAGACGAAATTAGTTTCATGAACTGAACCCATCAGTTCTATCATATCAGTCAGGAAAGATAAGTCACTAAAGTTTGTAATGCTGTTCAGGTAGATAAGTTGAAATATTCTCTTGTGAAAATTAACATCACTAGATTAAAGAGATAGGCTGCTATCCATGGGATATCTTACAAAATCTAAAATTGGTCAAAATTTCCAATGCCGATCGAGACTGTGAAGAGCATTAAAATCAATTTAGTCTGAAAAGCATTCAATCAAAAATAGAATAGAGACATAGGATAAAACCTATATGGGTAGCGGACATCGAAAAAAGTTTGGTTCCCTCAACCCAATGTACCTTTTTCCTGAAGCAGACCTTAGAGGACAAGGAAATTACCTGTAATAACCCTCTCCTCATGAGAAACACCTGATCACAGTACGAAGTGCTCCCCCTTAGGTAACTCTCCACGGCTCTGGCCAGCCAAAACCTGAAATTAAAGACAACAGTTCATTGAATCCCCATGTGCAACACTTGTGCAGGTTGGAGAGAACTACCTCTGTAAAATGGTGGTTTTCGCTTAATTTTTTATAACACGCCTAAATATTCAAGCGACTTAGCTCGTTACATGTCGTAACAGTGACTTTCCAATGAAAGTGAGCGTAGTCTAATTTTAATAGAGAACAAACAGGTCTAGTATTATGCAAATTAGGAAAGTGACAATTTGTTTATATTTAATGCCATCCGATGCGGAAAAATATGTCCATGCTCGCCTTTGGCAGATGTCTCATAGTTCGTTGTATTATTGATTTTATTAGGCAAGAATGACCTTTTTTACCTCCATTTTAGAGAGGGGGTTCTCTCTGTTCAGTCCATCTGTGTGTCCTTCCTAACTCGGTCGTCAACATGATTTCACAAAAACTATTCAACTTGCACTAATAAAATTTTCTAAACCCGTTCAAAATTGAAACCCTCCTTCAGACAATGCTACAAACAGCAATAGTCCCCCTATTTATTACCGGCGGACGAAAAAAACCGGTCCGATTATGTTGATGTTTGTACTACGGTTTTTTTCCTGATTACCCAAACCATCTATGCTCCTTATTTTCTTACATTTCCATTTAGAAAGCAATGCCGCATTTGGCATGTTCAATCGACAGTTCCTACATTTTCTATTAGACAAAGAAAGACAAAGGCGAAGTACTGGAAGTAATACATCTCCCGAATTGAAAATTTATTTGCACAAACTTCACAAGGTCATGAAGATGGACAGGGGATAGAAATGAAAGTTCTGTCCATGAACTTTATTTACTTTCCCTCTCCTAAAAGCAACCACTCCTGTCTTACCCGAGACCTGAATCGCTTTACCTGAATGTTGATGCGGTGGGTTCTTTCTTCATGACCTCTACAATCTTTGTGAGGAGACCTTTACTGCCCCGACACATCAACTGTCTGAAGAAAACACATCGCCAGTTAATACATAATATTAATGAATACAAGTTCAGATCTCCGGTGTGCATTCAGAGTATGGAATATATAACACTGGGAATTTTACAGCTAGGCAATTTTAAGGCTAACAACTTACTGTATTTTTTACACGAGAGATTTGAAAATATAAGAATCGATAAAGAAGCTTTGTTCCATTACAAAGGAGGATGTTTTCCATACAATAGCAATTTCAATCCAGAATGTAGGGAGAGAGAGAGAATTAAATTTAATGTCCAGTACATGAAGTTCATTAGGAGGCACATCAACTAATTTAAACCAAACTGTTTTAACAAACCATAATGTTCCAGAAAATGTGAATATGAATGGACCTATATTACAAAAATAATAGAACTCTGATCTTCTGGATATAGTGTATACATAAACCCAGAAGATCCCAGTTACCCATTTCTTAATACATTGTTATACCTAAATCTTCCACATAAACTATGCAACACTTCTAAAATACAATGTTACTGATGGCAGAAGTGAACTTACTTGTTAACATTATCTATGTTTGGTAGTTCTTTGTTACTTTTCGCTGAAAGGGATGAATGAGCAGATTAAAATCAATCAATATTTCATTAAAATTTGTATACCATTTGAGGACTGTAGCAATCATCAAGTTTCATATAACCAATTTGAGGTAATGACAGCAATTTTTAGGCCTTTTCAAAATTACTTGTGAAGTCACAAATCATTCATGAACTTCTCAATCCAATAGGTTTGGATTTTATTTTGAGCTCTATTTGAAAATATATTCTTATGCTAATTACGATATTGGTAGGATTGCGAAGGAACTTTGTATCAAGGAAAAAAAATATACATACTACTGATTCGCTTTAACTCATTCAGTTCATTCTTGGATAACAGTAGATGCTTGTAGCTGAAAGGAAAGAGATCAGAAATCAGCTCAATGTAAGTAACATATCGGTGAAATATTTTCTCAGGAAACTCAATATTACAGAGGTCAATCTTGGTAGATAACTCGGAAATCTCAATAATAGGGATGTCAAAGTCAGTAGATAACTCGGCAAAACTCAATATTATATATTTCAAAGTCAGTAGAGTGAGAAAGCGAGTGAATAGGAGTTATCACTTTCAACAACTTTTCAGTGTACCTACAAGCAACAAAGCAGTCGCAGTGCTGCCTCATGGGAGCACAGTGCCACAAGTGGACATGATACTTTCACCCAATCACATTATCTGGACACTGAGCCCATCCAATCACATTATCTGGACACTGAGCCAACCAGTCCTTGATCTATCATGTTAATGCTGAGCACCAAGTGAGGAAGTAACAAGCCCCCTGTTTCAAGTGTCGGGTAAAGAACTCGGCCTGGGATCAATCCCAGAACCTCCTGTTTGCGAGGCGGATGCTCTACCGACATGACCGACTAGACCAAGCTGTGTGGTAAAATTCGATAACTGGGAATCTCAATAAGTCAGTAGACTCGGGAAATAAAATATTGGAGGTGTCGAAGTTGGTGGATAACTCCGGAAATTCAATATTATGGAGGTCGACTTCAGAAGTATTAATTTTTTTTTTTCGGAAAAGGCAATCTATGTAAAAATAAATTTCTGATGAAAGAGGTAATAAAGCTGTGTGGGGAAACAATATCATTAACAAGTCTTGACAATTTTGAATAGCAGCAATGACTATGTTCACATTTTAATGTTTAATTTTAGATCAATTTGTTGATGCTTTCCCAAAACAAATATTCATATTCAAACAGGATGATGACATTACACCATGTAATACATCAACATTCCAATCAAAGGGATGAATGTGAAGTGGACAAGTTTGTGGATAAACAAATTTGAAAATTTACGATCACAGGCAAACATAAGCCTGTGAAAAGGAGGAAAACTTACTCTGAATGATCACAGAAACTGTGCACTAATCTGAGAAACTGGATCTTCAAAGCCACTTCCTGAAAACAGAAAATATTGATATATTATAGAATGGTAGGATCTAGTGCACTCCACAGGACAGGACAATGTTTATCATGTCTATTGTGGTCCCAGTGATAACTACAGTACTGTGCATTTCATAGAATACTCTACTTTTATGAAACTGTCTTGGTCACAGTTGAAAACATACAATAAATTTCACCAAAGTGAAAACAGGCCAGATCGCCTTTTTTTTGCCCCAGTATTTGGGGCTTTATATTTTTTCCGAAACTTTTAGTCCCCAACATTAAATTAGAATGGCTCGGTTTCTGTCATTGAAACAGAACCAATGGCATGCATGGATGGAGGCACGCTTGGTTCCTATAATAGTATATACACAGGCCTGAATAATATAACCTTAGATGCAAGACCGACTCAGTAAAGGGTTTCGCAATGTCGCATTCAGCAATATTTCAGTCTTAATAAATTAATATCCTATCAATGGTCCCCAATCGTATATGTCACTAGGTAGGATTCTTACTGATTTCAATTGAATTTGGTGTTCAGAGTACTCAGGTCATCAATATTTCATAGCCTTATGGCATCACGGCCGCATCTGGGCTACTTTACTGGCAGTCGGGGAGAGGGACTAGGGTAATCATCTGTTTTAACTCAAGTTCTATTTTGAGGGCCGAATGATATATCTATCCCACATTATGGCACCAAACTGGCTGAAGTGTGGCAACATCAGAAGATACTCCACCAGCGTGGCATCCGATTCGAGCCAACCAAAAAGCCCAAACCATTATGTCCCCTTCAAAGCACTATGAATAGCTCTCAGGATTAGATCCTACAAGTGTCCCATCCAAATGGGGGAGCAGATAGGATTTAATTCTAATTGGATTGAGCAATTTTTCAGCTAAATTGTGACGATGTCATTCCAGTTGTCGGGACAAACAAATTCTAGTCTGTATGCAAACAGACATACTCACAGGACTACATTCACAGGCGGCATTGTGACCACGTAACCGATGTCTGCTGTTATACCTCTGACTGTAAGTAATAAAATACATTTTGAAAATATATTTTTGCCATGACTGCATACAGGAAAGCGTGAACAATAGTTTTTTTACCTTCAATTAACTTTTAATTAAGTCTGGATTGAAAATAAGACAATTGGTATTCAACCATTACAGTTTGTATAATGGAATGGATGAAAAGACCATCTTTAGATGCTCAACTCGAGGAGCTCAACAGTCGATTTTCGTGCAGGTGTGAAAAATGTGATAAAGGGGCTTCAAAGATCAACATGTAGAGCCCTCTTTTGGGCATCACATCGAGAGCTCTCTTTTGGGGATAACAGCGAGACTAACTGTTTAAAACAAAGATACATTAACTCTCTGGATAGAGGGTGGAGGGGGGGTTTGAAAGGTGGTTCAGAAGAATTGAAGGCAAAGGACATACGGGAGGCAGCCCCGAGGCAGGGTTGAACCTCATTAAGTCTGACTAGAATAAACATGAGGCAGCACCTAAAAGGTGCAACAACCGGTCAGCCAGACAGTTTTAGTCAGTGTATATTGGTACACAATGAATAGAAAATGCATACGTAAAAGCCTGAAAGATTTGTTGAATGCAGAAGATGCTTTAGCAGTGGCTTGTAAAAGATTAAAATGTGATAAATTCAGTGTTGGATGTTGCATGAATTGGAAAACTATTCCCACGAAGTAGGCTACCATTTGCAAATTGTCCAGTAATGAGTGAGCGAGTGAGTGAGTGAGTCTGTCAGTCCATCCGAATCCTTTTGTCGGCAAAATAAGGAGAACTGTTGACATTAGAACCTTGATTTTTGGCATGAACGTGCATTAGGGCATTGTTACCAGCAAGTACTTAGCTGAGCGAATTCTGATGAAAATTTGATTTATAATTATTTATTGATGGCTCAGCAAGTACAGTCAGGCCCATCAGGAACCCTTGGCTGTATGTTTCACTGTGACTTTTGAAGGTTCCCTGATACGGCATATCACGTTGGACACACCGGTTCTCGTAAAATCACAGAAGTTAAGCGACTTTGAGCCCGGTCAAGACTTGGATGAGTGACCTCGTGCTGTACTGCTGGGCTGATAAGCGTCCAGGGTAATAGGAACTGAGGGCGATAATAGTTGCTACGCTAATGACTCACTAGCGGCGACACCTGGGGAAGTTAATAGTACCCACTGTCAATTGGAAACTGCTAAAAAAATTCCCTCACGGTAGCACATAGGGCCACCAAGCCATCTCTCGAGTACACACTTAAATCATATCAAACCCTACTTTGTAGATCCTGTGACGTTAGTCACACTGCCATGTAGTAAATAATTTGACATATCACATGCGAAAAATAAGAACAAAAATATTCTGAACAAAAATAAAAGGCTTCAAGCCATTCTTGCTTTGAACCCTAATAATAATCTGAACAATAATAAAAGTCTTCCGATTTTCAGTGGGAGTCAAGTAATATAGAGTTTTTGATAGGAATAGGAAGCTGCGCATCTAAAACCCCTCGGCTCTGGGTGCCAGCCATTCAAAATCTATTCAATTTGAACCATACTACTTTGAAAACATCAGGGACATCAAGCAGTCAAGTGACAAACATACAGATTACAGCCCTCGCAATTAGCCACGGCAAACGGCATTTGCCGTGGTAGGTAAATGCTGGGGTAAAATCACTTCGCGACGGCAGTTTTTTTGCCGTGGGTCGTAAAGTGATGTTGTTGTCAGTAAACAATATACGGTCGATGGTAAAATACATCTCCTTGAACTGGCTTTTCTTGCTAATAAATTTGGTTTTAATAAACGAGACAGCTACTGGTGCTGTGGTTGTTTGATTGCATAATTTGGAGACATCGGTCGACAAAATGCACTTTTCCAAGAACTGACAGACAGCTGATCATTCCCGATCTGGAAAGCACAGATCTTCAATTGGATGTCTGTCACTCTCCATCATGCAGGTCATTTCTCCGCTGGCGTTTCTTCGTTGTCGCAATAGCACAGGCGACCGCATAGGAGGAGAGTGCTCTAGGGAATGATGAGGGTTACGATGAAGGGGAATTCACGTACAGTTAGGATTATGTATTATTGTATTATGAATGGCACGGCAACCTGAAATAGTGAACCGAGTAGTAATCTTTAATTAATTAATTACAGCTGGCACTAAATATCTTATATACTCCATGTTTTCATACATTACCCTGAATATAATTTGCCCGACATTTGGAGTTACCGTACTCCACGTAAGCCCCTACAATTACCATTCTCCTGCACAGCGGTATTTAAAAGTTTTGACAGTGACAATTTGTTTTGCTTTGCCATCGTATGAGAGCATGTCGAGGCTGACGAAATGGTGAAATGTAAAATTTGAGGTTGTCGTGCATAAAGCCTGAACAGGCGGACGATGGTGGAAACTGTGCTCAAAATTTTCTTTACTTTTTGAGGCGTGCAAGATCGGCCAACATGTTACGACCACATGGCTTTGTCACTATCGCCGTATCGGATAAATAGATAGCTGAAACCCGAGGTAATAAAAAAATGGAATGCCTCCGGCCGACTATATGGGCAAGTCCGCGGCACACCAAGAAGCGGCAATAATATTAGGCTGTCGTTGGATGTGCTGAACATTCTGGAGGCGGAAAACAAAAACTTTACCGGAAGGAGTTAGGAAAATCAGAGTTTTTATTCATTCTTGTTTGCAAAGAAGCCAATGCAAAACTTAAAATATTGTTTGTTTGATTAACCCTACAGGCCACCACCTATAACTTAGGTTTTTTTTTATTTTACCTTTTTTTTTTAATTCATCTAAGAAATATAGGGTATTCCTGAAACTATCTTATATTGAACTTATATCTGTTAACCAGGAAAACTCTCTACTCCCATGAAGCAATACTGTCACCAGGTATGTGATCATGAAAAAGTTCAATTAAAATAATAAAACTAAAAATCGACCTACCAATGCATGGTTTGTAGCAAGGTTGTTACCCCAAAAAAAAAACTTTTTAGTTTTTGCTCAATGGTCAGTACATGTGACCAGAAGTTCATCTGTATTTTATGAACTTCTGATATGACAAAAATGAATGCATCAAATTTTAGTAGAAAATCTGTGAATTCCAGCAGACATCCTGGGCAAGTCATTTAAATATCGTAGTGAAAACTAGATCTACTGCAAAAAAAAATGCCGTGGTGAAGCCCTTTTTGCCGTGGCAAATTGATTTCTCCTCAGCAATTTTTTTGCCGTGGAGAATTTTCCTAATTGTGAGGGCTGGATTATCAAAAAATTTGCAATCAGAAATGGCCGCAAAGTTTTCCATCCAATCAGAGAAACCGGCAGTCATTACGTGTCTCTTGATGTATCATGACATATACTAAGCATACTGAACACCTGAAC
>JAVTVY010040495.1:0-17989 GCA_036873755.1 Hanleya hanleyi | reverse complement strand
AGTGACCTTTGGCCCTGCGCTACTCGGAAGTGACGTCATCGTACGCAGGCACACACACACACATATACCCGGTGCACCCTGTACCCTATAGCCCGTAGGGCATGGGGTACACCAGGGTGTGGGTGCACCGGGTATATGTGTGTGTGTGTGCCTGCGTACGATGACGTCACTTCCGAGTAGCGCAGGGTCAAAGGTCACTTCCCTGGGTACTGTGGTTTTACATCCGGGTCCTCATCTTACATCCGGGTCCTCATCTTACCTCCGGGGTTTTCCATGTTTACTCTCACGTGACCGGAACCGGAAGACTCATTCACTCACGCACTCACTCACTCACTCACCGTCGTTAGTGCGTCCATGCGTTAAGACGGGCGTTGGGGACGCCTCAAAGATGTTGTGAAAGCCTCTCCGAGCTCCAAGAGCTCCGGAGCTCCGAGCTTCGGAGCCCCTTGAATGTATTCACCCATGCACTGATAGATACTCAGAATGCGCAAACAAGTATCTGAGGCGGATGAATGAATGAGTACGAATCATATTAGGTCACACCGAGCAAAGATGGAACTTTCTGAAACGGCGACTTCTGATTGGACAAGAGCAGCTGAGAATGCATCTAACGGACAAGAACGACTATGACAGATGCAATACCAAATGGCGGCCTCTGATTGGACAAGAGACTTCTTGAATTGTAAACCTACCCAACGCGGCTCCCCCAGCGTGGGTATGTTATGATGGAGGGGAAAATAAACTATATGGAAAAACCTGCTGTTGTTGTTGTTCTCTCATCCTTGTTGTTGTTGTTCTCTCATCTGTCTGTATCATGGCGTCAAGGCGTTATGCTAGGGCTTTAAGTCGTTGAGACAGGCGTTAAGGCGTAAGGCCTTGACGGGTGACAGCCATTCGAGAGCTTCACACTGATACCCCACACGGTCCATTTGACCAGGGATGGTCAACCACTCAACAAACCTCCACGAATCCCCAAAATGCCTGCTTTCGATACTACGGCCAGACTGCGCATGCGCAAATGATGAAAACGGAGGAACCATTAGTCCAGTCGGATCCCACTCACTCACTCACTCACTCACCGTCGTTAGTGCGTCCATGCGTTAAGACGGGCGTTGGGGACGCCTCACCGGCGCTGTGCACGCTTCACTCACTCACTCACTCACTCACTCACACGCACTCACTCACTCACTCACTCACACGCGCACATACACTCACACTCACAGGTAACTCTACCAGGTAGTTGGATGGAAAAAATAGGCCGTTATCTACTCCAAATGCACCCCATCGCACCTCCGAAACTCCCGCTTTCGCTAGTACTCTCACTGATGACGTCACCAGTGACGTCACAGGTGACGTGGACATCCCTTCAAGTCGTGGTCTACACCCCGAGAGCTACAAAATAACACTTCCCTAGACTCATTCGGACCAATAGTGGTCCATATCGGCCTCAAAATGTCTATTTCCATACTACGGCCTGTCTGCGCATGCCCAGAATGACGTTATTCCTAACACCCATCCACCCAGGGGATGCGCCCTCACGTATGCATCACATTGATACATCACTCGACCCCATCGGCCCACTAAGGACTCCCCTCGATCCCAAAACGTCTATTTCCATACCCTTTTCCCACAATTTCCTGTCCGCGCATGCGCAGAATGTTGAACACGAACGACACACTAGTCCAGGCGAATGCCCTCTCACGAGAGCTTCAAAATAAGACCTCATATGACTCCATCGGACCCATAGTGGCCCACCTAGACCCCAAAACGTCTATTTCCATACCCTTTTCCCACAATTCCCTGTTTGCGCATGCGCAGAATATTGACAACGGCCGAGACACTAGTCCAGGCGGATGCCCCCCATATAGGCTTCACATTGATACCTCATACGACTCCATCGGCCCATTAGGGACTCACCTAGACCCCAATACGTCTATTTCCATACCCTTTTCCCACAATTCCCTGTCTGCGCATGCGCAGAATGTTGACAACGGCCGAGGCACTAGTCCAGGTGGATGCCCCCTCACATAGGCTTCACATTGATACCTCATACAACTCCATAGGACCACGAGGGGCTCCCCTAGATCCCAAAACGTCTATTTTCGTACCCTTTTCCCACAATCCCCTATCTGCGCATGCGCAGAATGGTGACAACGACCAAGACACTAGTCCAGGCAGATGCCCCCTTACATAGGCTTCACATAATTGATACCTCACTTGACCCCATCGGCCCACTAGGGGCTTACCTAGATCCCAAAACGTCTATCTCCATACCCTTTTCCCACAATTCCCTGTCTGCGCATGCGCAGAATGCTGACAACGGCCGAGACACTAGTCCAGGCGGATGCCCCCTCACATAGGCTTCACATTGATACCTCATACGACTCCATAGGACCACTAGTGACCCACAAAGACCCGAAAACGTCTATTTCCATACCCTTGGTCTACTGCGCATGCGCAGAATGGTGACAACGCCCGAGCCACTAGTCCAGTCAGATGCCCCCTCACATAGGTTTCACATTGATACCTCACTCGACCCAATCGGACCAATAGAGGCTCCTCTAGATCCCAAAACGTCTATTTCCATACCCTTGGTCTACCGCGCATGCGGAGAATGACGCTATTCCAACCCCACACCCACCCCATCGGATGCCCCCTCACGTAGACTTTACATTGATACCTCACTCGACCCAATCGGACCATTAGGAGCTCCCCTAGACCCCAAAACGTGTATTTCCATACCCTTGGTCCGCCGCGCATGCGCAGAATGACGCTATTTCAACCCCGCACCCAGCCCATCAGATGCCTCTTTACGAATGCTTCACATTGATACCTCATACAACCCAATCGGACCATGCAGCGTATTTGAATTCTGGGGACTACTTTTTCTCCGCGGAAGCTTTTTTCCGCGACCGCATCACCGCCAGACATGACCGTATCACCGCGGAGGAATACAAAGGACAAAGGTTGCCAATCCTATGGTGGTCAAAACTTGGCACACAGCCAATGCTGATGCAATCCAGAACATGTCAGTACATGGCTTGATCACGTGATCGCCACATGACCGCCACAAGTTTAAGTGGAAAGAGGTCAATGGGAGTCTATTCCCGTTGGCCCTACCACTCGACTGGCATCTTGTCGCAAAGAATTCGTATGCCGAATTTCGGAAGAATCCAACAAAGCGTTAGGAAGTAATCATTCGAACAGACATGCACGGACATGCACGGACACATAGAAGCAAGAACCATTTTAAAGTCCCCCGGCCGCGTTGCGGTGGGGGACAAAAATGCAAATCGATTAGTGTTGCATGCATGGTTTCCTTCACATCCGTGGGGTATATAATCATTTATATCGTTGCATTGCGATTACCCAAACCAGGTGATCAATGCAATGAGTATTGACGGGCCCATGCAAATTATGTATAAATTCCAGGCTTAACTTCTCCATAATCAATATTATTTATAGTATGAACTGTTAAACCGTAACTATTGAAGTCTTGAATACCAATCCCCCAATTCTAGTCCGGATGCCAGAGATGTAATCACTTTCTGATCATTAGTTCTTGTTAAATTATAACTATCACCTACAGCTAGAATTACTTCAATGCTTAATATATACGCAATCTAGGTAAATCAAGATGGATATATGAGGGAAATACGGTGATATTATATCTGAGTTTATCGAGATCGAATATATACGGTGCACCACCCAGATAATACAAGTTCTGGAGTTCGTTTATGTATTAGTATACGACTACTTAGCGATTGCATATTCGATCGGCAGTTCTCCTGAAAAGAAAAAATACCGATTCAAGCACCCACTTCGCGGAAAAACCCCAGGTTCCTATTTCTCGTAAATGCGTTTCTTTCGATATCTCTCACCAATCGACTGGTTGCACACGGTTTGAAGTCAAAATGGGATTGGTGCGCATGCGCGTATCTGAAATACAGTTAAAGAATGTATTAATACACCGGTCTGTCGTAGAAAACGCCACATTTTGAAACCAAGCTGTGCGCGTACTGATCGCTCGGGTATTTATCCAAGATTATCCAGTCTGCAGTAACACAAGTAAGGTTAAAGTTTTTCGATTTAAGTAACGATATTGCTTATGAGGCAAACAGTCCGCCACTGCATGTGCAAAATTCCAATTCTTTTATTGGCACGAACGCAATTCTTATACATAAGCCACATCGTAATCCCCAAAGTACCGCATGTTACCGCATATTCATGCTAGTCTCGAGACTGAAGGGCAGGTTCACGCTCAATCGTTTTTTCACGAGAGCCAGCAACACCAGGGTATTTCGTCCGAGTGCCGGTTCAACAGTTCAAGAAATTCGCACATTAAATATTGTTAGAATAACTTTAGCATTTTAGCGCAAGTCAATCTGATTAAAACTCAGACTTAATAACTGCTCCTCTATCAGACATGTCGCTAATTAAGATCTGAGACAGTCTGTATCTTAAATCTGTCGCGCATGTCAGACTGGCGACCAGTCACAGTCCATCTCCAATGGGCGAATAGGTGCCTATCCAAGCTGGGACGAATATTAAATCTATACTCGTCCCAGATCCAAGTAAATAATAATCTTCGGTGATTGCTCATGGAGAGCAAGAACTTCGTCAGCCGCCTGGGTTGGATTTTTCTGCGCCTCGTTCACTACAGAAATAACCGAATAGGCATCTATTCGCCAGAATATGCATTCCTTACGTCGACTTCCCCCCCCCCCCCGTAATCAACATAATTAACCAATTAACAACGGTAACGAGCTCCTGTGACTTAATGAGAGTAGGTGACGTGGGGAGAGATGTTCAGTTAAGTTGCGAGATCCAAATTCTAAATTGAAAGCGACATGACGACAGAGGCGGTTTTTAGGTCACCAACATCATAGGAAGGGCTCATCTATCATGGGTGTCTCGAAATCGACAACAGACACTGGGTTTTTCGCTCTGACACCGGAATACGGCTCGTGAACGCCCAAAGTGGTAAAACTTCAAAATAAAACTCAGTACACACTGGATAATGAGCCAGAATAAGATTAAATTTTTCCTTGAATTATTTTTATGTTTCGATTACATTTTCGAATGGAACATTCAACTTCGTGAAAATATATTTGGAATATAACATATGCAAATATATGAGTCTTATAACTGTCATCCGTTTAGAAATAGTAAAATCTGAGGAGCAAACACTCAGCGCTGCGCTTGAATTTCTCCTGTTGAATACGTCACAGGTGTGAGACCTCATGCAGCAGCCTGCAGATTCACATATTAATGCTATAACAAGGGCGTTTCGTCATCTTAATTTCTTCGTGTAACCAGCAATTTTTGTGCATTTATCGAAGTAAATGTTGAAGCTGTGTTTCGGGAAAGTGTAATGATAACCTAATCACGAAGATAATGACCATAAATGGTCGAAAGACGAGAAAATGGGCATAATGCTTGCGTCTGACCAGGGGATGGAGCAGGCCGATAAATTATGTTGCTCTGATATAGGACTGTATATTCTGAGGATCAAATCCTGGGACAGAACATCTGGAAGATATACCCAAGACGGTATATAGTATGATGGCCGAGAAGCGACATCGCTGTATTGTGTTAATGAATCTGGACCGACACGCGAAGGCAGGATGCGAAGGACGAAGGCAGGATGCGAAGCGCGAAGTCAGGATGCGAAATCAAAACATGGAGCGCGAAGTCAGGATGCGAAATCAAAACAAAGCAATGCAAAGACTGGAAGCGAAGCGCGAAGTCAGGATGCGAAGCGCGAAGTCAAGATGCGAAATCGAGAAGGCAGGATGCGAAGTGGCGAAGCCAGGATGCGAAGCGCGAAGTCAGGATGCGAAGTCGCTAAGGCAGGATGCGAAATCAAAACATGAAGCGCGAAGTCACCGCACCTGACTTCGCCACTTCGCATCCTACCTTCGCATTCTGACTTCGCGCTTCACTTCCAGTCTTTGCATTGCATTGTTTTGATTTCGCATCCTGACTTCGCGCTTCGCATCCTGGCTTCGCCATTTCGCATCCTGCCTTCGCGACTTCGCATCCTGACTTCGCATTTCATGTTTTGACTTCGCGCTTCGCATCCTGCCTTCGTCCTTCGCATCCTGACTTCGCATCCTGCCTTCGTGTGACTCATAACACAATACAGCGATGTCCCTTCTCGGCCATCATAGTATATGCCTATCTTTCAGATATTCGTTAAAAAACAATTATTTTTAGGACATTTTTGTTTCTTCGCTTTCAACCGCACCACATATAGGCCAAAATGCTGCCTTATCTTACCATCTCCTTTTCGGTATCCACTTTTTTGCAATTGTCTTCACTTTAAACAGAATTTGCGGAATAACTTTATTACGATTCGAATTTTTTAGCTCATACAATTTTAAGTCGCACAGTTTGATAGTTATAGATTGAAATTCTCGCAAACGAATTAAATTTAGACGAATGCTATTTTATTCGAATTATTCAACTGTTTCTTACAAATTGGAGGAAAATTTGATAAAATTCAAGAGTGATTGCTTTCAAGTATAGAGCAAGCATGAAGTGCAATGTTTGAATTAAAACGGTTTTGTGGTTGATACGCGGTTTCCCTATCAACCTGAACCTAAATAAATTATGTTTCGTTTGGGTATCAAGAGTCAATTTATGAACGAAATAACTACCTTGTCCACCAATTTTTATATAATTAACGAATAGCAAAATACAAATATATCGCCAGATAAAATGTTTTTGCCGTATATTTTACAGAACATTCTGTAAATATAGTGAATAATATATTTATGTGAGATCCAAGATAAATTTATCATCTGAACATAATTCGCATTATGTAATATCTTATTTGCATGTTCGCAAATGTTCGATATCCGGAAAGGAAATTCGAGAATCAAAACGGAAAAATTTAGGTAATTTATATACATGATTAACAAAGAAATTTTTACGAGTCAAAAAATCTTTAAAGTACTTCCCAATTAATGAAATATAATTATTTTCAAAATTGCATTCATTCGTGCTTTCAATGGTGCGAACAAATATGAAAACAAACAAAAAATCATCAAAAATATTAACAGAATGTAAAATTCTATACATTCTATATTGCACCAGAAGGTTTTAAGAGGGTCGTTCAGCAGATAAGATGGAAGAAATAACATGAAATTGAGCATATTAATTAAAGACTGCACGCTAGCACTGTATGGGTTCTGTTGTTCATACCCATATATTACCGGTAGTTTAGTCTGAACTTAATTGCACTTTACTCCACATGAAACGTTTTAGATCTTGTCCGAGAACTGATCCAAAGTGTGCGTCGTGCCTGCGTTGAAAAATCAATATGGAGCCATTATCTAAAGATCGCTAAGTCTGACATTTCATTTTGGAGAAAGCGTTCACTATTATAAATATAGCCAAATAATGAGAAATTGTTAAATACAATTATTCACTGTCAAAAAAAGTGTGCATATCCTGAACACTGAAATGCACACTAGTTTGAAACACCTTTCAAACATGTAAAAGTTCGGAAACTAATATGAAAAGAGATTTATTAAAATATGTCAGTGAAATGTTATCAAGTTCATCGACTTGGTCGTCTTCAATAAGAACAACGAAATAGATTGTCAAAAATATCGCCCAGTGTTGAATATTGGAACTCTGAAAAATTAACGTTCATTCTGAAGTGTGTACTTTTGAACACTTTTACGCATAATTGAACACTTTCACGTGTTCATGCGGACGTTACTGTTCCAAAAGTGTTACGGAATATGTATTGATTTGTGAACATTGGTGATCAAACATGTTGATCAGTTGTGAACACGCGTGTTCATATATGTGTTCCCTAGTATTCGGATATGAACATAAGTGTTCAGTTTTTAACACGACATGGTGTTTTGATTTGGACGCCAATATGAATTAGTGTTCAGTGCCGTCCAACCCCATATTTCGATTGTTGAGATACTTAGGCGTTACACTACACAAAAAGGCGGATTTCACGTACTGGGGAAATGTATTGCTTATCATTGGGAGAGGCCACTGTTTGCACTTCTTTACATAGATGCCCTCTAGTGTGGATGTTTGTATTTCATAGCGTACCCGTACAGTGCAGCTTGGAGAGGCCAAGATGACACATACATTTACGGGATATATATTATAGATATGGCATCCTATATTTCATATACCCAAAATAGTATGGTCACAGGTATGGAATATTTAGTATCAAATTATATTCCATACAGCAGGAAATGTAAAATAACCAATTATGGCAAGACCAATCTAATTAAAATTATATCCTATCTGCTCCCCCATTTGGAGCGATATATCCAAATGGGGGAGCAGATAGGATATAATTTTAATTAGATTGTGGCAAGACTGCCTTAAATTTAATCAAATAATACCCCTTGACTACATTTGAGAGGTATGACAAAGTATTTGTATATATGAATATTTATTTAAATTTAACCTATCATTGAAATGCAATGTCTCATACTCGTTCATTATGATTTTAAACGTCATAAGAAGGTAATTCTTTTATATGGCAAATATTAAGATTTGACATCATGAAATGGTAATTCTGATACTCTGCAAATATTAAGATTTCATCTAATTTCATCCAGACTGTAAAGAAAACCAAATGAAGCATTATAAGTTATTTCACCGTCTGGTAAATATATGCATATTTCGATGACAGCAAATATTCAGTTTATCCCTTTCACTGATGGCTATACGGGCATGCCATTCCGTTTTATATGGTCACCGTATATATGGCAAAACTGAACTTTTGCAACCAGTTTGGTAAATACTGCAAATATATGCAAATGTTAAGGAATGACTGCGCTGTAAATATATTGGAAATATTTTCATTTACCAACAGTTTAATCTCCTTTAAATGTTGTCAATAATAATATTTCATTTTGCAAATTAATGCAAATTTGAAAATGTGATATGGTTTTATTGTGTGTAGGGTGCATAATTTTTATTTTGATCATTCAACACGCTCTCGTGGATAATGTGAGTGTGTAATACGTGGCATAACACGACAAGTGCAAGGGAAACTGTGTGGGGTTTCTTTGCTAATTTCATACAATACCAACTACAATGAATTGGTTAGAAAGCTCCACTTCTTGGCGATTTCCACTTCGTCGTTTCAAGAATCAGGAGTCACCCTGCAGCATAAGATGGAAACAAGGAATCCATGTAATATATAGGACATCGTAAGTCTTCCCAATACAACGTATAAAATAAGCTACGTGATTCACTGGTTACACACGTAGAAATATTACACAATTCAATGTAATATAGTTTACAGAAATATGAAACAGAAGTAAAACTTCATACTGTCCTGTCTCAAATTAGTCACAAATGCGGCCTTAATTTACTATCCATATCCGAGTACCGCACACTCTGGGTGGCGAAGAAATTGAATACACATTTTTAACTTCTCCTTGCTGAAATTTACACATATTTCAATCTTTGTGCTCTCTTGATTCGAGTGAGTTCTTGAGTCGTTGCCGCAATCTCGAACATTTCATCCCCCGAGGTTATTTTGAAGTAGCATGTCGGTATCCCAAGCCGGCGGTTCTTGCCTTGACTCTCGATGTCGATTTCAGCCTGACATCAAAGTTATGCCAGCGATGTCACATCTCAAACCGTCCAGCTAGTGGATTGGCGTAATGAGCTAGCTGAACCTGTTCAATAATTGGTTTGATTTAGAGGATACCCCTTGATCTTTTTTTATATCCAGAACTACCGTGTGCAACTAACTAAGGCATTGCATAGATACAGTAACAAATATATCAATACATTGGCTCCCGAGGGTGGCTTGGGTGGCCACATGCCTCTCACGCTCCACACCTCTTATACGACATGATTTGCGTTTTCTATTCTACTCGTCGTACTGGAAGTGACATCATAACCCGTCCACATACGAACTTAACATTGATACGTCAAAGTTAAAATCAAAAAAAAACAAAACGAAAAACGGACAAGTGGAGGCAATTTTCAATATTTGATTTTCATTTTTGCGTGAAGCAAAACGAAAAACGAAAATTGAAAATTGACTGTCAAATATCAATTTTCGTTTTTTGTTTTTGTAATCCCAGAATCAAAAATTGAAAATTGACAGTCAATTTTCAATTTTTGATTTGAGAACACAAAAACAAAAAACAAAAATTGAAAATTGACGGTCAAATTTCAATTTTTGATTTTGAGATTACAGAAACAAAAAACGAAAATTGAAAATTGATGGTCAAATTTCAATTTTTGATTTTGAGAAACCAAAAACGAAAAACGAAAATTGAACTGTGCAAGGTTACACGGACCTTATAACACATGCAGCACTTTTGTTATGGCGAAACAAGCACGTTGTGATTGGTCGACCTTTATGTTAGCCCGATAAACGTAATATGATTAGAATTCTGATTGACAGACAGGTCGGGCCTGCAGACAACCGGCGACTTTTACAGGCATTAATCCCTAAAACAACCATCTTCCCAAGATATCTAAAAGATAAACGGGAATATATCATTCGTCTATCGGATAAGCTAAGATGAAGGCCCGGCTTATCGGCATGGTGAAATAAGTTATGCAAGTTTATCCATGGTGGCCAAAAGAAATTAAATCCGAATGGGCGAAGTCTCCAATTTCCAACAATGCCCAGATATCTGTATCTTTATATCAGCCATGATCAAATGGAACATATAGAATGCAGTAGCTCCCACAAGAAACTGTCTAGATAAGAGAATTTCGGGTGCATTACAGTTTAAACCAGAGACCGTACAATCACAGTCTGTGATACTAGGTATAAATTTAACAAAATATGCACGATGTACCGTTCAAAAGAATTGAGCCTAAAGCATATTTTGTCAACTTTTGAAAACATGTCGTATATATCGTTAGAACACTCCACGTTGAAGAATGGGAAGAAAGGTTATTCTGGGGAAGCCGACAAAGGACCTGCACGCCCCACTGCGTCAGTAGTATACAATGCGTAAATCTCGGAGGATTTGTGGAGGGCGGAATGTGGAAAAAGAAATGTGGGTTGTAAATGAGGGTTGTTTGACGTCACACCAGCGTCAATATAACCCTCCGCCCTTATGGAGTAGTGTATACGGTTCCCCTTCTGAGCGCCCGAAATTGTGCTCTTTACTTCCCGAGTGCGCATGTGCAGTCTACACTTCAAACCTCTCGCCAAAAATATCTCCATACATTAGATCGAGTCTATATTTCTAATATCTGATGTAAGTTAATTGGTAAATTTAGAATATAGAAAACCGTTTTTTCTTCTAACCCCAATAGGGTTGACTGTGGCGATTGAATGCAAATGTGCATGGCGTATATCCACATGGCTCTAGTTAGCCTGTCGACGTACCCGCCTCGGGCGAACTGGCCATCCATTGCCCTCTGGCTATGTTCTATCAGTCAGTGATAGTCGCACAGTATATACATGACAATTATTAACAAAACAATACAGAATATGAAATTGTCAATTTTTTACTTGTATGTCTCGGTAAATGGTTCTCAGTGGCAGTCTGTTTTGAGTATAGTCCAGAACGTTGTATTTCACTGTTGTGTTTATTCCCAAATTTCAATCGCCGTTTTGGGACACCGATTTTGTGTAAAATTGGTGTCTAATCAAACGTTTTCTGTGAAACCAGCAAATTATCCTAGCTCAACTGAGAATACACAAAATATCGAAATGGACCTGGCGCGGTTCAGTGAGATTTTGGCCATCATGAAGATCTCACAGTGAAACATATTCTTATCGACTGTATAGATTTTAAGATTTTAAGAGATTCTTTTTATCGAGCAGTTATTTCAGAAGATCTTTTTAGTCGAGCGAGAGAAGACTGTATCTTAGTTTATTTGAGAGAAATCAGTTTGTTGCATAAGTTTTAATGTATGTGCACGTCTTTTGGTGTGTTGTGTTGATTACTTCTGGTTTGCTGGGTTGTTGACTTGCTTTTGTTAAAATACACATAATTTTGTTTGATCGTCGCTATATAGCTGAAATATTGCTGAACGCGACATTAAACCTAGTTAATTCTCTCTATCTCTTTCCTTGGCCACCATGAGGTGCGCTTTGAAGTGCCAAAATGAAATGTCATCTACGAAAGAATATTTTCAGTAAAGCTGGAGGATGGCAAAATAAGGAGTCGAAATATCGAGTCGAAATGAGCCGTATACGCTTTTCAGAGCTTTTGAAGTATATTATGTCTTATGATCTTAATAAGTTCCACTCTCTGGGTCTTAGGGTGTTTGAATAACAGCATCTTGAAGTAGTGGATTTGTGCAAAATCGCCTATTTCGAACTGAAAACAGCACATTTTCTCTCCGTAAACACACGAAGCCAGTCTAGGACCAATCAATTTACCCCGAAATATTGGTCGTGTCAGTAGTCAGTTGTTGCCCAAAATATTGCGTATTACACATTATATTATCCCCTCCATCACATCACACCCACCCTTGGCGAGCCGCGTTGGGTGTTACAATTCTTGTATGCTGTTGTCGGCGGTGTTCGCTCTTGTCCAATCAGAAGCCGCAGTATAAGAAACCACCGTTGTGTGGCGTCAATCTTCGACCATGTTAGCTCTTGTTCGTATTCAAAAGCCATCCAACTGTTCTGGTAATCTCTGAGGCCATTTGCTGTCCAAACCACTCCAATCGTAGTCCACTCTATACGAGCGCTTCAATACGGCATCCGACAAGGTCGATTCAGAGCAAAGATGGTCCCTAGAGATCGATCTAAATGTTCCTCTTTTCTATTACTCCTCGACTGCGCATGCACACAATGGCGTCACTTCCAATCCAAACCACCTCAATCGTAGTCAACTCGCCGAGAGCTTCAAAATCAACCAACGACCCCGAGACCCCTCCCATCGTATGATACGGAACGAAAAATACCCACACACAATATATCTATTGGTTCAGGTAAAGTCCGTTTTCCGGCATTTTTGCCTGTTAAGTCCTACTTTTGCATCCATCCGCCAGTCACGTGGCGAGACCCTACATGATCTATTTGGCTTAGGGTTATCCCACGTAGACCCATTTCTCGGGGGGGGGGGGGGGGGGCTGATGCTCTCCCTGCTCTGATTTGAGAGCATTTTCGAGAATCCCGCAGTGCGTCAGATATTTTTATGCATTCCAATTAAAATAAATATATTCCCCTATTAAATGTGCACATTACTGCATGGGACCACTTTTTCCTAAAGAGAGGCATAAGAGAATGTTTAGTATTTCCTGAGACATTTTGGTTTTTCAACTAATCGAAAGTATAATTGATACGGCAATATAGGTTGGTCAGAAAAGATTTCATGAAAGTTGCACCATAGAATTTCAGATTGAAAAATACACAAAACATGAACGGACACATTTTCATCATTGTCAGGAAAATCTTGACGAAACTGGATAATTTACTCTTCTTTACCGACCACACGACAAAAGTTACATCACGAAACATCATAGTTTGGATTCCGCACTCACAATGGATCCCTAAGAATGTGGTGATACATGAAGCAGATAAGAACTTGCAGAATATATCTGTTAAAGCTTCATGCATTTGTTTACAAAAGTCTTGGTCTGAATACACTTTAACCGACTAAGAGACCAGCGTGACATAAAGGTTAGATACATCATACAATGTGTGCCGTTAATGAAGACCTCGGGAAATATTCACGAATAATACTTGAATCCCATGGGAAATATTCACGAATAATACGTCAGTAGTGTATAGTGAGCAAACTTAGTCACATTGACCTCAGAAATTTGCATATGACCTCTGTGACGTCACAGTTGGGTCGGCCATGTTGTAAAGCAAGATGGCGGTGTGGTTCGGGAATGTTCGGGCCTGTTCGGGTTGTCGTCCGTGTTGTAAAGCAAGAGGGTGTTGGGTGGTCCCTGTTGTAAAGCAAGATGGCGGCGTGGTTCGGGCGTGTTCGGGTGTGTTCGGTGTGGTTCGGCGCTGTTCGTGTGTGTTCGTGTGTGTTCGGGCCTGTTTGGGCATGGTGGAAAGCAAGATGTCGGTTGTCGGTGCTGTTGTAAAGCAAGATGGCGGTTGTCGTTCCTGTTGTAAAGGAAAATGGTGGTTGTGTGCCCTGTTGTAAAGCAAGATGTCGGAGTGTGTTCGTGAATGTTCGGGAATGGGGTGAAAAACATATAAAAGTAGGTGATTTTTAGTGAATGGGTTATAATTATTGGATGACTTTGGGAAGTGTTTAACTGACCTGATTTGCCTGCCTGCCTGCCTGCCTGCCTGTCCAGTTCCAGTTCCTGCCTGACCCGTTCCAGCCATCCTGACCCGTTCCAGTCTGCCTGACTTGTAACCTGTCGGCCTGCTCCTGTCTCATCTCTAACCAGCCTGACCTGTGTGTTTGGAAGCATGACACGTGGAGAAGATTTTCCCTTTGACCCAGCGGTCCCTCCGGTAGAAGTTTTGCCTGAAGACGAGCGTGTGAGGGCGCTTTATCAACGACACTGGCCTACCATACGCCATTGTTTTCACCGTGACCGTCGTCTATTGGATTTGTATAACTTTCGACTGGAAGACTTCACGTATTTGTCTACTTACGCTGAGAGTATATTCAGAGACCAGGTGACAGCGTTCAAGTTGAATATGACATTTGGGTATATTTTACGGCAGAAGAACACGGACCAGCTGCGGTATTATTACCCGAGTAATAATACGTATGTGTTTGACCAGCCGTTCACCATAACGGAAGACATTTCCCTGCAGCCACTGCTTGAACAATTGATTACGTTGGATCCGTTGCAATGGGCCCAGTTGCAACGTCCCAATTCCGAATGGCTTGTGGAAAGGGTGACCAACGTCACATTTTTTGTCACGAAAATGAGAGATCATCCTATCGGTGCTCCTGTACTACTCCCTCCTTGGCTGCTTCATCGATACGGCTTGTATCCATTAACCAGCGGGGCGCATGGGCCCTACAAAGACCGGAAATGTTTGTTTCGGTGTTTGGCCGTACATGTGGACGGGTGTAATCCCAAGAGTTGTGACAGAGTGGCCAATGACTATTGGGAACAGTATTTACAGCAGCAAGACATGGATCAGCGGCACTTCCGTGGCGTTCCTTTTAAGAATTTGGATGACGTGGAAACCCTGTTCAACATCAATATCTTTGTATACCGATTACAACGGGAGGAGGACGATACATTGGTGGCTGAATTGGTGCGTCGTTCCACAGAACGGTACGCTTCTACCATGAAAGTGAATGTGTTTGACTACAATGGCGTGAGTCATTTTTCGTTGATACACAATATGAGCCAGTATTGTCAGTCTTACAGTTGCGCCCAATGCCATCGGGTGTTTCACCGTACCTCCAACTTACATCGACACGAGAAGAGTTGTACGAACGCTGTGAAGCGAGTCTATCCTGGTGGTGTGTATCATAATACGCTTACTATTTTCGAGGAACTGGCCGATGAGGGTCTCATCATACCGGAGGCGGATCGTTATTTTCCGTACCGGGCGTGTTATGATTTTGAGGCCTTGTTGGAGCCCATGGACTTGTTTTCTGCCAAAACACAGTGGACGCAGCGCCATATTCCCCTCAGTGTGAGCATTTCCAGCAACGTACCTGGCTATGACGCTGCACCGGTCTGTTTCGTGTCTACCGGGGATGCCCATGAGTTAATCTCCCGCATGATGGTGTATTTAGAAGAAGTGAGCGCGGCCAGTACGGAATTGTTGGTGTGCAAGTTCGAGGACATACTGGACCAACTGGACGATCGGATTCCTATACCGGGTGTAGCGTTTAGTGATGATGAAGAGTCGGAGTCGGAGTCGGTGTCGGAGTCGGAGCCCATGCAGTCGCAGGATGATGTACCTTTACCCAAACCGTATGCCGAGAAATTGAAAGCGCGTTTTTTACAATACCTAGGCCAGTTACCGGTGCTGGGGTTCAACTCGGGGCGCTATGATTTAAATATGGTGAAGGAATTTCTCTACCCTTACTTGGCCCAGGCGAATACCCTCAAGTCGGTGATCAAGAAGATCAATAATCATATGGCCCTGACTACCACATCACTCCGTTTCCTGGATGTACGCAACTACCTAGCGCCTAATTATAGTTATGATCAGTGGGTGAAGGCGTATGACTGTGCACAAACGAAAGGACTGTTCCCTTACACGTATATATCGACGCTCGACCGTTTGGCGGAAACACAGTTGCCACCGCGGCAGGCCTTCTTTAACGATTTGAAGCAAGTGGAATGTTCGGAAGCCGCGTACCGTGAACTAGAGCAGGTATGGAACGACCAACACATGGAGACCATGCGAGATTTCCTCATATGGTATAATAACCTGGATGTGGTTCCTTTCCTGGAAGCGGCTGACAAAATGGTTCAACTGTTTCGTCGTGAAATGCATGTGGACATCTTCAAGGAGTGTTTAAGTTTACCGGGTGTGGCGCTTCGCCATCTTTTTCAAGCGTGTCCCACGTACTTTTCGTTGATACAGCAGAAAGATGCGGCCATGCATGAGTGTTTAAAGGCGAACATTGTGGGTGGTCCCAGTCTTATATTCCACCGTTATCACGAGAAGGACGTGACTACTCTGCCGGGTGGAAAATCTTGTGCAAAGATTATCGGTTTCGACGCCAATGCGTTGTACTTGTGGTCACTCGCACAACCTATGCCCAGTGGGCATTACACACGTTGGTTGGCCGAAGGGCGGCATTTTACGCCCCAACGCGCTTCTTCCAAACATCTCGCCGACCAGTGGATAGATTGGGAAGCCTATCGACGGGGAATTACTATACGACACCAGACCAACGCCACAGAGAAGCGCATAGGCGATCGTCGCCTTCCCGTCGATGGGTTTGCCCTGGTGGGTAACACACCCACTGTATTCCAATTTTACGGTTGCTTTTGGCACGGTCACGAATGCCATTTTAGTGCTGGGTGTTTCAACGACCGACGTGGTAAAACAGGTGAGGAATTACGGAAAGAAGTGGTGGAGAACGCGGATTATGTGAAAGAGAGAGGATACCATCTCATTGAGATGTGGGAGTGTCAATTTCACACCCTGTGTGAGGCTCTACCTCATTTACGGCGTTTCTTAAAACAGCGCGAGTATCCGTTGAGTCGTCGTCGACTGCTGAGTCTACCCCAGATGTTCGACGCCATTCGTTCGGGGGCCCTGTACGGCTTTGTCGAATGTGATTTGCATGTTCCCGACACTCTCAAACCTGTCTTCGCCCAGTGCCCGCCCATCTTTAAGAACACGCTGGTGGGTCGAGATGATATTGGCGACACCATGGGGACCTACGCAGATCAACACGGGTGTTTACCGCATCCGCGTCGCATGCTCATTGGTAGTATGTGGGGAGAGAAGATGTTGTTGGGCACTCCGCTATTGCAGTGGTATATGCGGCACGGTCTGGAGATTACGAAAATACACCAAGTCATACAGTACGTACCTCACGCCTGTTTTGCGGTGAATGCCGACATTGTGACGTCTGCCCGTCGTCAAGGCGACCAAGACCCCAGTAAGGCCATCATCGGTGAAAGTTGGAAGCTCACGGGCAACGGCTATTATGGCAAAACGGTAACCAACCAGGACAAGCACGTGAATGTCAACATTTGTACGACGCCTCAAGCCCGCAAAAAGGTCAATTCTCCTCTCTTTCGGTCGGTGCAGGTGATCGATGACGACACGTATGAAATCACTTCAGCCAAGAAGACTATTCGTTACAACTTACCATTGCAGATTGGCTGTATGGTATACCAGGTGGCCAAGCTGCGCATGCTGCAGTTTCTATATGACTTTATGGGTGTCTATTTTAATGCATCAGACTGGCAACTCATCGAGATGGATACGGACTCGGCCTACATGGCCGTCTCTAATGCGGATTGGGAGTCCCTGGTGAAACCCGAGTTACGGCACCAGTATGAGATGGAACGGGACCAGTGGTTACCGCGCCGTGACCATTACCAGTATGATAAGCGGACGCCCGGGCTCTTCAAGCTGGAGTGGAGTGGGGATGCT
>JAVTVY010040494.1:0-17672 GCA_036873755.1 Hanleya hanleyi | reverse complement strand
ACATGAAATGTATACGAAAAAGTCTAAATAGACGCTGTTGTACGTCGTTGTGGACTCTGAGTGTTAACATCTCCGGTATTTTGCCTGTACGAAACGCGGCTTTGTGTCCAGAATTAAAGAAATTAATTTTTGACTTTAAAGTAGCATAACATCCTAGGGAGTAGGCCTAACTACTGAAGTATTTTCTAGAGAATGTAACAAGTTTCGATCGCTGCGAAAACGTTTGAAGGACGGTGAACAAATTATCGCGGTGGATTTTTTTTCAACCCGGTTTACGCTTAAACTTTTCACAGGGGTGAAACTTTTACACCAAGTTTTACATTCTCAGAAACATCGAAAGAAAACATTCAGAAAAACACCAATGTTCCCTACGAATCACAGTATATATATATTTCGTCTACTATAGCAATTGCTATATAATCTGACAAACATGGAACATTATCACAGAAATGGGTATTACGGTACTCAAGGATAGAATAATCTCATAGTTATCGCAAAATACGACCGCTACATCTACTATAAAGCCTGTCTTTTGTTCCTAACCGTTCTAATGTATTTGTAGCGTAATTAGTTTGTTTATAGCATCTTTGGAATATAGATGCGGAATGTTGCTCTGAAGCTGATAAGCTGAGAGCCACGTTTTAAAATATTTCGTAAACTTGTCGGATTCCACGTCATGTCATAAAAGTCTATTGTATTGAAGTAATATCGCTTCATTTGCCTCATTGCACAACTGCTTTTGATCCCAAAATGTTATTTACGTACTACCAGTCAAGAAACTGCCACCTGTCAGAGTTAATTTTTACACTATCGTCGATTTCGGTCATGTGAGCCATTTACAATGCTACCGCTATATCTACCGCAACATGACCTTTATGTACAAACGGTAGCGAGACAGATTCATGGCCACTCTGTCGACAGTTTACACATTAGACTCTTAAAATGAAAGTACTGTATTTAACATTATAAAAGTCCGAGGAGTGACAACATTATATAAAGTGTTATATTTGTAACACTCTCAGAAAGCAAGGGCGTAGACAAGGGGGGGCTTGGGGGGGCTTCAGCCCCCCCAAATATTGATGTCAGGCGCAAAAAAAAAAAGGGACAGAAAAAAAGGGACAGAAAAAAAGGGGAGAAGGAAAGAAAGAAAGAAAGAATGAAACAGAAAGCAATCATAGCAGAGAAGTAAATGTTTAGCTTGTCACATATCTTTATCAATTGTTGCATATTACAGGGGAAGTAAAATTATCATCAACAATGCTTACCTGAAGGGCTAGAATAGTTGCAATCGGTCAGAGAATAACGCAACAGTTTGGCGATATCGGACTCAAAGACCCCGTGTGATTTTCTCCGAGAAACGAATAATGTGCTCCAATTCAATCACATATCGCTCATTTGGACGAAAAAGGTCAACACGTTGGCTGAAAAGATTTTTTCAGAACTTTTTCACCATAAACTTTTTTTTTATTGAGATCCCAGTCATTTGTTCAGTATTTGTTTATTCACAAACGAGAGATACGAACTCTCGAATAATTTTCACGGAGAAACCCTTGAGATACCTGGTGTAAATATGATGAATATGGATAATTTTCGCTAGTATTCCGAGAAAGGATCACTAAGGTTACATTTTTGATAAGTTTGGCAACTTCAGAACGAACACAAAAACTCATGCGGTCAACCACGCATCAATGCACCGCCCCTGCAATCTAGGCAAAATAGTATTGTCTAAGAAATAACTTGAATTATAGTGCAAACCCCGGATTGAATGATCATTTCATCTTGTATATCACTGTAGTGATCGCCACTGTTATAGGACATTTTCGCAAAAAAAAAAGTTCAACTTTTACAATCTTTTACAGCTCAAATGCTCCCAGTGAGCGCCAATTTACCATCAATTTACAAAAAAAATCTACGCTGCGAGGGGGGATACCCCCCTCTCAGACTCTCCCCCTAAGCCCCCCCAAACTTCACAACTTGTCTACGCCCTTGGAAAGTGATGACAAAAAGTGTTATATCCAACATTCTAGTGCTGCATCAGGAGCAATATAACACTTTACAAGTGTTAACTTCAGCCTTGTAAATTGTTGTATTGCTCCTCATACAGAACTAGAATGTTGGATATAACATTTGCAAAGTGTTATATTGCTCATGATATAGCACTAGAATGTTGGATATAACACTTTTTTTAAACACTTTCTGAGAGTGTTACAAATATAACACCTTATATAATGTTGTCACTCCTAGGACATTTATACTGTTAGATACAGAATTTCATTTTAAGATTGTAGACTATTACGAAATCATGTGACTTCTGACAGATCAGAAAACAATGACGCCACTGTAACTATATTACTCAAACAAGCGTCACGTTCAGTTTTAGTAGTAGTATAAAGAGTATTTGACCCAGTATTTAGTGCAACGTTCGGGTTCTTTGTGGAGGTCACGTGAACCCACATGCACCCTATCCCATGATGCATCACTTCCGGTTCGACCCTGCGCATGCGCACAATACCGGATATTAATAATGGTGCGCAGGGTCAAAGGTCACTTCCGGTCACGTGACCGGAACCGGAAGTGATGCATCATGGGATAGAGTGCACGTGGAGGACACGTGACCTCCACAAAGAACCCAGATATTAATAATGGTGCACAGGGGGTCAAAGGGGATGCATCATGGGATAGAGTGCACTGAGAGGTCAAAGGTCAATCCGCGGTCAAATGGACCTCAATATCTCATTTTTCTTGTAGCACATCAACGTGACCTGGTGGCACCTCCTGTCGGAAGTAGGTCAATATGCTAGAATTTCACCTTTACATCAGGTCAATGGGGACAAACATTTATTGTTAATTAACGAGACCTCTATATACCCCATTTTTTTAATGAGACCGCTCGCAATGAATCCCAATGTCAATAGCCCAGTCGGCGGGCGCAAAAAGTTGGGTCTACGTTAGTCCAAGATGACGAATTTCAAGATGACCGTCGCTACGTTTGGCCTACGTTGATCTATGTCATCCCGTACGTTGGCATGACATCGATGAGGCGCGTCTGTGATTGGTGAATGGAAAATACGTTGATGGTACGTTGGTCGATCGACGGGACCGAGTGGTATAAATAAGCTCGCATTTCGAGGTCATCTCCGGCAATGTCCGGCCATCTCTGGGAGAATATAATGGTCAATAAACCTTTATCTGCCCTTCCAAAGCATCAATGGAATGCACGTCATCAAACAAGGTCCCCGACAATATCGCCAGCCCTATGCCCAGCATAAATGGCAAGTGGGGAACCCATAGTTTCTCCACATATCCATACAGCGAAAGAAGGGAAACCGTATTGGCACGACAAAAAATACATGAATCCATGGGGGTAATAATAAAGATAACCTATAGGTGTTGTACGATGTTATTATGACGAGTCTATGTAGGATCAGTTCGACCACAGGGTCGAGCGTGTCGTGTCCAGTATATCTCTGCAAAAAATAAACACACAAAATGGCGGCGCTGCTGTGAGAATTCCCCTTTGGCATCGATCGTGCTGCCGTCTGGAGGCAAGGAAGACAACTCGGACTAGGCGAAACCTCTGTGGGCCAAATTCTGGGTGATCTCCCCTGATTCAAACATTTACATGTTAATTTATACAGAGGATGCATGTATGGGATAGGGGTGGTCATTTTTTTTTCTTGTGGATTTTACTATGGGGTGTGGCATCTTGTTTCTTCGCCTCACCACGTAGAACACGATGAGAGGGGTCTCGAAGCTAAGCGGTGACATTTTTTGAAAAGTTCAGGTAGGTCTGATGGGGTGGATAGGCCCATTCTGGTTCAGTGGACAATGTTTGTCCCACTGAGAAACCCACTCATGGACATTTGCGGTATGGGTTGTGGCATATTGTTTTTCTCGTCTCACCACGTAGAACACGATGAGCGGGGTCTCGAAGCCAAGAGGTGAAATGTTTTGAAAAAGTCACTGTGCGCATGCGCATTGGGCAAATAGCGTTGGGGTGGGTGTTTTGGGGTCTAGGGGACCCATAGTGGTCCGATTGGGTCGTATGAGGTCTTATTTTGGACTAATGTATCGTCCATTTTCATCATTCTGCGCATGCGCAGTCTGGCCGTAGTATAGAAAGCAGGAATTTTGGGGGTTCGTGGAGGTCTGTTGAGTGATTGAGGGACCATCCCTGGTCCAAATGGACCGTGTGGGATATCAGTGTGAAGCACTCGTCGGATAGTCAGAGTGGCGTGGTTTTTATTGGAAGTCGCGTCAATCTGCTTATGCGCATTTGGGGTATAGCAAGTAAAGTGGTCATTTTGTGGGTGCGTGGGTGTGTGTTTGAGCTATCGAGGGACCATGGTCCAACTGGACCGTGTGGGGTATCAGTGTGAAGCTCTCATGGTGTAGACCACGACTTGAGGGATGTCCACGTCATCTGTGACGTCGTTGGTGACGTCATCAGTAGGAGTAGTAGCCAAAGCGGGCATTTTAGGGGGGTGAATGAAGGTGTTTGGGATAGAGATGGACCATCCGTGGTCCAAATGGACCATGTGAGTTGTCATCTTGAAGCTCGCGTGGTATAGAGCACGACTCGAGGTATGTCCGTCTCATCTGTGACGTCATTGGTGACGTCATCCATAGGAGTAGTAGCCGAAGTGGGCATTTTGGAGGTGTGAAGGAATGTTTTTGGGGTAGAGATGGACCATCCTGGGTCCGAATGCGTCGTGTGAGGTGTCGTCATGCAGCAACGCCTGCCAACGCCAAGCTTAACGCTTCAACGCCCTGGTGAATTAACCCTGAAGCTCTGATTTTCTAGATATTCGATGGAATTGACACTAATTCATCGAAATGCGATGACGCCCGTCAACGCCCGTCTCAACGCCTTAACGCCTTATCTTGACGCCTTAACGCCCTATCCTAACGCTGTAATGCGCATAGACCAGTCAATCGGCGGGCTGGGGCAGTAACCAATCAGTGCAGCCGTAAGAGAATTCACGGCGTACACACCGCGAAATGTAAAAGCATGTAACAAAATGTAGCACTATATATGACTCATTATGTCCATCATAATCAACGTTGGTCAGGATGGCCGAGTGGTCTAAGGCGCCATTCCTAAGTGCTGGTCCACATATGTGGAACGTGGGTTCGAATCTCATTCCTGACACGCACCTTTTGCGTTATTCTTCGCCATGTTTGGTGTAGAGATGCCCCATGTGGCAGGGGGTTTGTAGGTGTTCAACTTTTTTGTCCGAGTTGAGAGCGTGGAATTCGGACAGTCCAAGTTTTCCGACCTTATATGACAACTCTCTCACTCAACTTTATCCCTTCTTCTCTTCTTCCTCCTCCACTTCCTTTTCCCAGGAGAAAGAAGAAGAGGAGGAATGAAGTTGAGTGAGTGAGTTGTCATATAAGGTCGGAAAACTTGGACTGTCATGTACTTGTGACCGAATTTCATGCTCTCAACTGGGACAAAAAAAATTGAACACCTACAAACGCCCTGCCACATGGAGCATCTCTACCCCAAACATGGCGAAGAATAACGAAGAAAGTGAGTGCCAGGAGTGGGATTCGAACCCACGTCCCACATGTGTGGACCAGCACTTAAGACTGGCGCCTTAGACCACTCGGCCATCCTGACCAACGTTGATTATGATGGACATAATGAGTCATATATAGTGCTACATTTTGTTACATGCTTTTACATGTCGCGGTGTGTACGATGTGAATAACCTTATGGCTGCACTGATTGGTTACTTCCCCAGCCCGCCGATTGACTGGTCTATGCGCGTTAGGGCGTTAGGATAGGGCGTTAAGGCGTTAAGATAAGGCGTTAAGGCGTTGAGACGAGCGTTGACGGGCGTCACCGCATTTCGATGAATTAGTCTCAATTCCATGAAATATCTAGAAAATCAAAGATTCAGGGCTAATTCACCAGGGCGTTGAAGCGTTAAGCGAGGCGTTGGCAGGCGTTGCTACAAGATGACACCTCACACGGCGCATTCGGACCACGGATGGTCCATCTCTACCCCAAACATCTTCCTTCACACCCCCAAAATGTCCACTTTGGCTACTACTCCTACTGATGACGTCACCAATGACGTCACAGATGAGATGGACATCCCTCAAATCGTGGTTTATACCACGAGAGCTTCAAGATGACACCTCACACGGTCCACTTGAACAACGCATGGTCCCTCTCTACTCCATACACCTTCCATCACACCCCAAAATGCCCACTTTGACTACTACTCCTACTGATGACTTCACCAATGACGTCACAGATGACGTGGTCATCCCTCAAGTCGTGGTCTACACCATGAGAGCTTCACACTGATACCCCACACGGTCCATTTGGACCACGGATGGTCCCTCGATGGCTCAAACTCACCCTCCACCCGCACGCACCCCCAAAATGACCACTTTACTTATTACACCTCAACTGCGCATGCGCAGACTGACGAGACTTCCAATAAAAAACACGCCAGTCTGACCTTACCCCACGAGAGCTTCACACTGATACCACACACGGTCCATTTGGACCAGGGATGGTCCCATAATCACTCAACAGACCTCCACGAACCCTCAAAATGCCTGCTTTCTATACTACGGCTAGACTGCGCATGCGCAGAATGATGAACACGGACGATACATTAGTCCAGTCGGATGCTCATCACGAGAGCTTCAAAATAAGACCTCATACGACTCAATCGGACCACTATGGGTCCCATAGACCCCAAAACACCCACCGCAGCGCTATACTACAAATAATTTGATCCAGTTTGATCCAATGTTTTGTAGCTGATGCAATGAATGAGCCACACATGAGCAACTGGTGAGCCATATAGCAAGTCAGAATATTTGATGATCCAAAATTCATTCATATGTTTTGGGTTTTTTGTCGAATCTGCCTTGATGAGATTCTGATCCAGTAGTGAGTCAAAAATGTTGTCTCACCGAGCCAACAAAATGAGCCAAGATATCAAAATTTCCAGTGCTGTCATTCACTGGATCATTGAGTCAAGTTGACGACTATTTTGGATCATCGAGCTTTTAAGAAAGCGGAATTCATATTTGCAATTATTCTTGGCTCACTACTGGATCAATGTTTATATTCTGGCATCTTTCATGTCGGTGTAACTTACAGGTTTTTAAAAATGAGTTGTGTCCCTTAGTCTTGCTGTCTCATTGATACCCGTGAGAAGTGAAGATTATTGGTAACAAGAGCATTCTTTTATAAGTTACATGTACATCAGTTACTATTACACGAGCATGGTTTTTGACAGTCTGGAGGATGACTTCAGAAGTTATAACAATTTATGAATCAACGGAAGTTATCAGTTGTGGTGCCCATTTGTCTGCAGAAAGTTGACTAGAGTGAAGATAACATGATCTTCTAAATGCAAACATGGCAAGATCACGTTAATTGGATTGTGCCAACATTCCGTCATTGGAGTACGGATAACTTTAGGAGGGTATATCATGTTAATTTGCACAATGAACAAGAATATGTTCACGGGACTCTTAAAAAATGAGTGTACACATATGTAATACATGTACCTCCTTAGTTGAAGTTAATATCAAAGTGCTAAAAAACCTACCAGCTGCAACTCCCCCACACCGTCCTCTTTAATAGAATTGAATACGGTACCAGTAATGGTAGCACTCCCCCTCACAGCCATCATCAAGTTCTGAGTGTACATGTAGAATATTGGAAAATGAGCTGCTCTACTTTTAGCCAAATCAGCTTGAAATTTTAAAATTATTTTAATCAAGATTTATGTTATGAAACAATGGAAAATAAAGAAGATCTTCTCTACTTTTCAGCCAAATCAGCTTGAAATTTGAAAATCTAATACAGAAATTGTCAGAATAACATTGTGTGGACAGTAAACAATCCCTTGCACGAATGAATAGGGAAATTGCATAGATCTGCTATATAGTACATTCATTAGACAGTATTAAATTCTTAAATTTTAAACCATTGAGCTGGTACTTTGAAATCAAATTTAGAAATCCATCAATGTTTATGAAGCAATTTAGTTTGGACAGTAAAGCTATTTCGTTCCATGTAGATCTGTTATAATTCTATGTGCTAATATAGCCAATGTTATGTTTCCCCATAACATACATTAATAATATTAACGGTTCTAAATTCTCTAGTTTTCAATCAAGGTATGATCATGAAATTTATCTATGTGTATGGATCTCTTCGATCTGGAAAGTAAAACCGTGCTACACTGGACTGGACGTTGAAAGTGGCTTTCTTTCCTCGCCCCAAAACCATGATTGATCCATGTAATAATTAATTAGCATCATTGGAGGAATTTCGACTTTGAAAAATGAACATTCAAAATACCCCTAAAAGCAGTATCTTAGGAAAGTATTTTCTGAAGTGCTGAACCTATTTTAAACTGAAATGATAATCGCTGAAAATTTATATTCTTATTATCTTCTCAAGAGCATTGGACACCTTCATGAGAAATGTATATATGTGTGCATCCACATAAAGGCACACATGCCACTTGATTGTATCGTCAAACTTCACTGATCTTTCGATCCAGTGGGGAGACAAATCTGGGACACTCACTGACCCCTGTGGGTTTGCATGCAGTGTTCTGACCTTGTTGGATCACTGATCCATCATTATTGGATAGACGATCCAGTAATAACGATTTTTTTTGATCGATGATCCAGAAATAAAGATACAATGTTACTCTTTCCAACATTCTTTGATACAATACCTGTATATTCGAGGTGAGCTACTGGTGATCTAAATCAGGGGAGAACATCATGTATCCATCTCTGTGATCCAGTGGTGCATCATTTGCACTCTTCGTCATTTTGGCTCATTGTGGATTAATGATCCACTATAGCGGAAGAAATGAGCCAGCGGTCAGGCTTCTCGAGCAGTCAGGTGAGCCGAGGGTGAGCCGTCTCGGTACAAACGAGCCGATGGCAAGCCATGTAATATATTAGATCAATATAGCGTGAATATTTTACAAACCAAAATTTTCTTTTTTTTCGTTGTGCATATGGATAATTTTATTTCTAGTGTACTTGCCGAATGCGAATAATGTCTTTTTCAAAAAAGTTCACCGCTTGGCTTCGAGACCCCGCCCATCGTGTTTTACGTGATGAGACGAGAAAAATAAGATGCCGCAATCCATACCGCAAATGTCCATGAGTGGGTTTCCCAGTGGGACAAACATTGCTCAATGAGCCAGTATGGGCCTATCCACCCCATCAGACATGAACAAGATGCCACAACCCATAGTAAAATCCACAAGAAAAAAATGACCACCCCTATCCCATACATGCATTTGTCGTATAGATTAAAATGCAAATGTTCGAATCAGGGAAGATCACCCGGAATTTGGCCCACAAAGGTCTCGCCTAGTCCGAGTTGTCTTCCTTGCCTCCAAATGGCAGCACGATCGATGCCAAAAGGGAAATTCCCACAGCAGCGCCGTCATTTTGTGTGTTTATTTTTTGCGGAGATATACTGGACACGACACGCTCGACCCTGTGGTCGCACTGATCCTAGACTCGTCATAATAACATTGTACAACACCTATAGGTTATCTTTATTGCTATAAGTCTTACTTCCCATGGATTCATAATTTTTTTTCGTGCCAATACGTTTCCTTTCTCTCGCTGTATGGCTATGTGGAGAAACTGAGGGTTCCCCACTTGCCATTTATGCTGAGTATAGTGCTGGCGATATTGTCGGGGACCCTGGTTGATGACGTGCATTCCATTGATGCTTTGGAAGGGCAGATAAATGCTTATTTATTATTATATTCTCCCGAAGATGGCCGGACATTGCCGGGGATGACCTCGAAAATGCGAGCTTATTTATACCACTCGACCCCGACGATCCATCAACGTATTTTCCATTCACCAATCACAGACGCGCCTCATCGATGTTATGCCAATTTCATGCCATGAAATTCGCTATCTTGGACTAACGTAGGCCCAACGTTGTGCGCCCGCCGACTGGGCTATTGACATTGGGACTCATTGTGAGCGGTCTCGTTAAACAAAATGAGGCCCATAGAAGTCTCGTTAACTAAAAATGTTTGACCCCATTGACCTGATGTAAAGGTGAAATTCTAGCATATTGACCTACATCCGACAGGGGGCGCCACCCGGTCACGTTGATGTGCTACAAGTAAAATGGGATACGGAGGTCCATTTGACTGCGGATTGACCTTTGACTTCTGAGTGCACTCTATCCCATGATGCATCCCCTTTGACCCCCTGCGCACCATTATTAATATCCGGTTAGAGTATTTGACCCCGTATTAAGTGCAACATCCGGATTCTTTGAGGAGGTCATGTGACCTCCACGTGCACTCTATCCCATGATGCATCACTTCCGGATCCAGTAACGTGACCGGAAGTGACCTTTGATCCTGCACACCATTATTAATATCCGGTATTGTGAGCATGCGCAGGGTCAAAGGTAACTTCCGGTCACGTGATCGGAATCGGAAGTGATGCATCATGGTATAGAGCGCGCGTGGGTCACGTGACCTCCACAAACTACCCGGATGTTGCACTAAATACAGGGTCAAATATTCTTATACTACTACTAATGTTCAAACTGATAAGTTGTAATTGGATCATGGGAAACATGAATTTCAATATATTCGACATCACGTTTGGGATCGGTAGTAAACAATTTGCCGATCGAAGTTCAGGCTTCCATTATATTAGTGGTTTTGAGTCATGAGTATTATGCTTCTCCAGTGCGTCACCTTTATTTATGTGAAATTCATAGCACCATCGACCGTCCAAGCCGAAAATCGAGCCCTTTCATAGATTTCCACTCGGCAGTTCCGAGTGGGCTGGAGCTTGTGCATAGTCTGTCAAAGTTAACTGGCATTGGAACTTTAGGCTTACACAACGAGTGAGTGAGTGAGTGAATAGGGTTTAGCGTGGCTTTCAACATATTTCCCAGCGACATCATGATCACAGGCCCGCAAAACAAGAGTTTTGGGGGGTGTGGGCGGTGGTATTAGGGTGAAGTGTTGAAATATGTGGTCTCTATATGTAACCCCATGCTTTATATAAATCCACAACAAGGTGTGAAACGCACTTTGGGTGAATCGAGAAATAAACGGTACTTGTAACAGAGCAGTCACATTATACTGACACCGAGCGAACCAGTCCTTGTTCTATCCTCTTAAAGCTGAGCGTAAGCGAGGAAGCAACAAGTTCCATTTTTCAAGTCTTTGGTATGACCCGGCCTGGGATTGAACCCAGTACCTACCGCTTACGAGGCCGGCGCTCTAACCATTAGTTCACCGCAACGAACAATGTATCGACCGGATCACAACACACGGCAAAACAGACGACAAACTTAATAAAATGACGCTTTGTTCCTACGTACATGTACCTACAGGGAGAAACTGATATATAGCCCATATCCTTCGAGGGACCACCGAGAAGTTGACAATGCTCTCTCATTGTGACCACTGATATTCATCTACAGCTTCAACAGTTGGATTGCTGGGGCCATTGCGAGTCAAGGCCCTCTTGAAGTATTTGTAAAACTTGACACATGAAATTAATAACTTCTACTGCCCCATAAAACATAAGAGAAAAAACGTTACCAGAATAGTGATATTCTACAACATTTGACTTTTGATTAAATTAAATTAGTTTAATTAACAAACATCACACCTTCTACCAGTTGGACCGGTAAATACATGTACCTATACACGACTGTGTTCTTCAATCAGACAATAACACGTCATTTGTGACAATAACAGGGGAAAGGACGTGGCACATCTGAGGTTAGAATGTTAATAATGAAATATTAAGTTTGAAAGAAATTTTTCGATTGCCTATATATGGTAAGGTGCCCCATTATGTTGTTTAAGGTATCATTAATTACAAGATACTGAGTCTTGTGATGCTCGAATAACTGGACCGTGAAGTAGTGTATAGATCTGTGTGTAATGGCCGACGCCGTCTTTCTCTTGTGAATATATGGAGATCGACCCGAACCGGAAATCGCGCTGGTCCAACGAACTAGTTGTAGTTCTGATCATGGAGCTTATCAATATTGTACTAGCGTACTGGCTGGGCTGATCATTTGAGAAGTTCACTGTACTTTGTTTCAGCCTGCGGACATTTCCCGAGCCGTCACTCTCCCAATATATCAATCTATACAACTGTAAATTAGATTGGTTATTTAACTTAATTATTAACAACAATCGTTTAGCAAAGGCATGCTATATATTTAATATAAAGCCCCAAACTAATTATCGCTTGTTTTCATCACTGTAGTATCCTTTTTTGGTGTTTTTATTTCAATTCATATTATTACAAGCGTTATGGTTTAAAACAGTTAACAAAGAATAGAGAAGTAAAAATTAAAAAAAAATGTTTATATACAAGTTCGACTATATATCATTCATTCAACGGTACGGCGTATCACGTTGGGCACACCGGTTCTCGTCAGATCACCGAAGTTAAGCAACGTTGAACTCGGTCAATACTTGGATGGGTGACCGGGTATTGTACTGGCTGGGCTGATCAGTGTCCAGGATAATAGGAATTGTGGACGCACTCGTGTTCTGGCACATGTAGGCACCGTCGTGATATGACTGAAAAATGTTGAAAACGACGTTAAATCTTACTCACTCACTCACTCGTTCATTCAATTCCTAGAGAGCACCTAAAGTGTAATATTAATTTTTATATGGACCGCGTGGTAGTTTTCTATTCATTGAACTGATCTGTTGAGTTGGGTATTACTGTATATATTATTGTCTTCATGCGCGAAGTTGATAACAATCGATATACAACAGACATTTGTACTGAACCACTTTACTTAAAAATGAAGAGACTGCCTTTGCACGCAAATTACTTCGACTTTTTTGACTGAAATATAATTGAACCGTTTAATTAGCAATTATACAGGTCAACTTATCAATTATATTCATTTGATTAATTCGGACTCGTGATACTAACTTTAGCAAGCAGCCAGAGGATGCTAGGTCCCCCGCCGAAAGGGTAGCGATTGTTTTGAGAGCCTTGCTGTCCTGTCCCGGGGGATATACATGAGAGAGAAAACTGCTGCTCGCCATATATAATGAGAGTTAATGTTTGTCTCATGAGGTATTTGCTGGTATGAGAGTCGTGGGGATTCTTTGTTATATATAGTTGCAAGTAATCACCAAATTTAGATTTTGCCAGCAGGTGGCGCCACCTTCACGTGCAAATGGGCGATATGCAACCCCAAGCGACATATCGTGGCATGTTATCCGAATTTTTTTTTTGACAAGAATCCGATAAGGGGTCCTCAAGTTATTGCTCGAAAACCAAATTTAGATTTTGACGTCACCTGTAGGTGCAAGTGGGCGAATCACAATCCCAAGCGACATCCTATGGCATATGAATACCAAATTTGAGAAGAATGCGATGAGCAGTTCCCAAGTTATTGCCAGGAAACAAATTTTGGATTCTGCCACCAGGTGAGGCGACCTGTAGGCGCAAGTGTGCGAAACGCAATCCCATTCGACATCCCATGTCATGGTATATGCATACCGAATTTGAGAAGAATTCGATGAGCGGTTCTGAAGTTATTACCCAGAAATGAATTTCGGATTTTCCCACCAGGAGGCGTCACCTGTAGGTGCAAGCGGGCGAACGCAATCCTAAGCGAGACCTCCTGCCATGATATATGCATGGCAAATTTGAGAAGAAGTTATTGCCCGGGACCACCTGTAAGCAGAAGTGATATCTCATGACAAGGTATATGCATGCCAGATTTGGGAGGAATGTGATGAGTGGTTATCAAGTTATTGCCCGGAAACAAAATTTAGAAGTTTCCACAAGGTGGCGCCACCTGTGCGCGCAATGGGACGGAAGTCAATCCCAAGCGACATCTCATGTGGCATGGTATAAGATATACGAACTTTGAGACGAATTCGAAGAGCGACCCGCAAGTTACTACCCGGAAAGTTAGGGTATTTCAGAGGAATCAGATAAAACGTTTCAAAGATATCGCTTGCAGCAGGGATAACGGAATGAATATTAGTGGCGCCACCTACAGGAAGATTTTGATGAAACGCAAACCCAATCGTCGTCTGATCACAAGGAACACATATGCCCAATTTCGGATGAATCCACATAAGCGTTTTGATTTTATCGTGTGCAAGGACAGAACGGATGGAAGGTTGGAACCAGAATGGCGCCACCTTACTGAAACGCAATACCAATCGATATGTTGTCGCAAGGAATACATATGCCAAATTTCGGAGGAACCCGACAAAGAGTTTCAAAGTTATGGATTGCAAGAATTCGCACGGATATTAGTGGACATGAACGGACACGAACGGACATCCGCAGAGGGTTGGAACCTAAACCCAGGGGCACCACCTTCAGGCGGACCTTGCTGAAATGCAATCCCAATCGACATCTTGTCGCAAAGAATTCATATGCCAGATTTCGAAGGTATCCGGTAAAGCGTTTGGAAGTTATCGCTTGCGAAGCATTTGAACGGATATGAACGAACACGAACGAACACCTTCGAGAGGATCTTGCTGAAACGCAATACCTATGGACGTCTTGTCACAAGGAATGCATATATGGCAAATTTCGGAGGAATCTGACAAAGCGTTTGGAAGTTATCGCTTGCGAAGAATTTGAACGGACGTGAACGGGCACAAAGAAGCGAGACCCATCTTAAAGCCCCCGGGCCTTGTTGCTGCGGGGACAATATACACAACAGAAAATACAACAGTATTTGGGCCGTGTTGCTGCGGGGACAATATACACAACAGAAAATTCTGCAGTAGGCATTGAATCATACCAATCTCAGAGATTGATCTGCTTTGACACATTTCATGTGTACGCTGTTTATATTACCAGCGCTATTTCTTCTAATGTCTTCTGTGATTTTCAAGGTACATAAGGCCCAAGTTCTGTACAGAATTATTACTGTTTTATTATCAGAGGTGCCAGGGCGCTTTTGTGGGTATTGAAAAATACCAGTCTCAATTCGATTTTATCTGATTTACACACTTCATGTGTATTCTTAAACAGCGCTGTTTCTTTATAATGGAGCCAAGTCGTCATTATTGTTGTCTATCTTCTGTACTGGCGGTCCATCGTTAACTGGAGCTAGGAATTCTTATAGGCACGGCTGATAAAGATTATTCTTACTACTTTAATATCAGGTGTTACAGTCTGGATCTCAGCGGTATTATTCTGATATATGTCTCGGATCATGCCAGAATCGTTATACGAAAGACATACGAACAAGATCATGTGAGCATATGGCCACTCGTATGTAGAATCCGTATTCAGGGTTGAAACACCCCAGGAACCTGGGTATGTTAATGTGTCAAAACAGAAATTCTCGAATTGAGATTGACATTTTTCAATACCTACAGAACTCCAGAAGCGAGAATTCTGTCCCGACACATATGATAAAGCAGTAATAGTAATGAACAGAATTCGGACCTTACGGACCAAGGTAACTGCGGAGGGCAGCTCTAAATACTCATGAAATGTGTCAAAGCAGATGAATCTCGAATTTAGTTTGGTATATTTCAATACTTACAGAACTCTAGAAGCGAGAATTTTGTCTTGACATCTTTGATAAAAAAAACCCCACAGTAATAATAATGTACAAAACATGCACCTTATCGACCTTGGAAACTGTGGAATACAAGCGTCTAGTCCGTCATTCAATATTTGGCCGTCGTCAATTAAAGAATTTCCGCATCCATAATCTAATGGCCTAATTCATATAATAACATTGGCACCAAATTAAAAGGATAAATATAGTATACGTAAAACTATGCTGATTTCCTGCAAGACAGAAGCGGTCAACAGATTTCAATGATGCCAGCAAGACATTATGATGTTCCAAAAATATCAAATCCGTATCGATGATCAGTATTCTTAATCCATATGATATACGTTGTAAAGTCGTTATCTAGAGTATGACGTATCTCAGTCACGCTTTGATTGTGACTGTTCATATGAAAACCATGAGGATCTTAAAATACATAGGTTCATACGGCGCCTAGCCCCGGGGTAAGCGGAATTAGACACAAGTTACGAAACGTACCGCCATGGATCTTGCACGCTTTGCTCGTATTTTGCTATCAGCATGTGATATGTATCGTCAAATTTGAGAAAATTCGAGGGGAGGCGCTTTGAAGATATAGCCCTCTTTTACAAGTTTTACACATTTAACACAGGATCTAGCAAATCGTATGTATATGCCATATCGTATGTATATGCCATATCGTATGTATATGCCATATCGTATGTATATGCCATATCGTATGTATATGCCATATCGTATGTATATGCCATATCGTATGTATATGCCATATCGTATGTATATGCCATATCCATGTCCCTCTGGTATATTAATGTCCAGATAGGGATAGTTAAATATGTCGAAATTCTAATCAACTATTTTGTCGTAAAGTCGACGAGAGGGAAGGCCCGCTTCATTGAAGACATTAAAAGAAACAGCATACACATGAAATGGGTCAAAGCAGATAAATATCGAATTGAGATTGATATATATCAATACCTACAGAACTGCAGAAGCGGAATTCTGTCCTGACACCTTTGATGAAAAATAGTAATAATTCTGGACAGAACTTGGACCTTATGGATCTTGGATACTACGAAAGATATTAGAAGAAACAGCGCTATTAAACAGTGCTACAGCAGAAACATCACTGGAAGCGATAATTCTGCCCTGACACCATTAACAAACCGTAATAATACTGTATAGCAGCACACATGTGCACAGAACAAGCGAGATCATAATATTGGAGATTATATATCATTAATATTAATTGTATTGATGATTAGGCTTGATAAAATCTTATTAAATGTGGCAGGTTACCAAGAACATACTGTGGGAAAACATGTAAATTGCAATAGTAATTATGAGATGACCCCCCCCCCCCTCTCCACAACGATGATCAAGATAACCTTTGATATTGCTTTAAAATTAACAAGAGATAAAAAAAACCCTGTGAAATATACATATAAAGTCATAAAACATTTTTAACAAGTATTGCTGAAGTAAGATGTTTGACAATCTTAGATAAACAGTTAGTAGACATTGAAAATGTATAATTTTGACAGATACTTTCTGTTCACATATTCTATTATCTATGGTAGTGAGAAACCTTATATATCCTGTACTTTTCATGCAATGATATACAGTACCGGTGGCAATAACTTGACACAATTATGTGAATTTCATTACATGGAATAACTTAGTAAAGAAACCATAATTGTGTATTTAGAAAATATTTCATTGGGAATTTGGAGAGGACTCCCGAGTGACGTCATGATGAAAGATAGCTTAACAAAACTGTTATCAATCGATTCCCTGTTTAATGGAGAGAAAATTGCTACCTCACTACTGTGCATTGGTGTAAAATGAATAAAGTTATTAACACTGAAGCAAACACACCCCCTTTCTTTTTTCGTGACGATAAGACTCGATACTGGTTCGCTTGAATGAACTTTTTACCTTACGGCAATATATTTCAAGACCACATCCGGTCTAACAAAAAGGTACATTAAATAAGCTTTCAAATGACATAGGATGTGGCCGTGTGTACGGGGGAGGGCGGGGGGGGGAGGGGTGCATTTTACTCCTAAAATAAGGCGGTTTTTGCAAATCG
>JAVTVY010040493.1:0-18191 GCA_036873755.1 Hanleya hanleyi | reverse complement strand
AATGTGAACTCGAGGCTATGGAAGGATTTGTTCAAAGAAAGTATGGACGCCGAGATGGGCGAAATTTTGGAGGCCACAGGAAACAAGTTTCAATGCAAAGGGTATTCGAAAGAGGAAGCTGCAATTTTAGCCCATAACAGATTGGCACCCAGACTACGACGGGCTTTACGTCAACAGTATGTCGACTTACTGACCCATATGAAATTGTTGGATAAGGACCCAGTCCATATGGAAATTGAAAGAACAGCGTCGATGTTGAAAACCTCGGGCATGAACTGGAAAGCGGCGTATGTCAGAGCAATAGCACAAAGAAACATTTGTTCGAACGCATCATTAAACAACGTTAAAGCATTAAGAAAGTGTGTTAAAGCGTTGAGACGAGCGTTAAGGCGCAACGACGGGCGTTGACGAGCGTCACTGCATTTCGATGAATTGGTGTCAATTCCATGAAATCAGAGCTTCTGAGCTAATTCACCAGGGCGTTGAAGCGTTGAGCTAAGCGTTGATGGGCGTTACTGTCTATAAAAGCGAGCGTATTCCCAAAACACGCACAGTCGTCGTTCAACCGTCAACATGGCTTATACTTGTTCTGAGTGTGAACGCACGTTCACCAGACATTACGATATGATGCGACACCAGAAAAATATACATGGGACTGAAGACGCCGAGGAGCCCGTTGAGGCAGATACTGATACAGAGATTGATGAGAGTGCATCGACTGATACCGAATCCAAGATGGCTGACAGTCTATCTACTGATATGGAGAGCTTGACCTCAGAGAATCAGCCTTCATCCCAGGAAAGTGAGGCAGAACCTACCTTCTGGGATCGTATTGTGACAGCAGCTATCAATACTCACGCTGAAGCGATCGAGGACGCCGGAGAGGATAATTTACAACAGACGTACACCCAAATGCGCCCCCGCATCAGGAAAACAGCCATGGCGATCTATGAACAGTATACCTTACTACCGCTTGAAATGAAAGGGGACCCCACGCACAGGTCCATCATGAAGATCAAGCGTCACTTGGAAGAGGATATGGGTTTACCACCCACCGAGGCCCTGGAAAATGCGATTAGAATGCGCAAACAACTGTTTCAGGACATGCTGCCCGATGAATATCCAGGCCTGCCTGACGATGATTAGAACAAACGGTTCAGAGCGAACATGGCCGAAGACGGAACTCTCTGAAATGGCGGCTTTTGATTGGACAAAAATACATCTAACGGGCAAGAACGAACATGACATGCAAATGGCGGTCTCTGATTGGACAAGAGTCTTTCTTGAATTGTAAACATACCCAACGCGGCTCCCCCAGCGTGGGTATGTTATGATGGAGGGGAAAATAAACTATATGAAAAAAAAAAATTGTTGTTTTTGTTGTTCTCTCATGTGTCATCCTTGTTGTTGTTGTTGTTCTCTGTCCGGTCTATATCATGGTGTTATGCTAGAGCGTTAAGGCGTAACTATGAGCGTTGACGGGTGTCACTGCATTTCCAATTAATTAATGACAATTCCATGAAAATCAGAGCATTTGGGCTAATTCACCAGGGCGTTGAAGCGTTGAGCTTGGCGTTGGCGGACGTTGCTACAAGATGACGCCTCATACGACGCATTCGAACCGTGAATAGCCCATCTCGACCCCAAATACCTTCCTTCACTGCCCGAAAATGGCCACTTTCGCTACTACTCGTACCGATGACGTCACTGATGACGTCACAGATGACGGGAACATCCCTCAAATCGGTATGTACACCCCGAGAACTACAACATGACACCTTCCAGGACGCATTCGAACCGTGAATAGCCCATCTCGACCCCAAATACCTTCCTTCACTGCCCCAAAATGGCCACTTTACTTACTACAACCAACTGCGCATGCGCAGATTAACGCGACTTGCATTCAAAAACACACCATTCTGACTCTACTCCACACAAGCTTCACTTTGACACCTCACACGACCCATTCGAACCGTGAATATCCCATCTCTATCCCAAACACACCCCTACATAGCACCCAAAATGCCTGTTTTCTATACTACGGGCCAGGCTGCGCATGCGCAGACTATTGAACACAGACGAACCATTAGTGTAGTCAAGTGTTCCTCCACGAGAGCTTCAAAATAAGACCTCCCTCGACCCCATTGGACCATTAGGGACTCACCTAGACTCCAACATGTCCACCCCGTATGGACCTATACACCCATAGCCATGCAGTATAGGCCTATGGGCCTAACCAGGCCTCGGTGACTTTTTTCAAAAATTTCACCGATTCGCACGGGGACACTTCCTATCATGTTCTAAATGACGAGACGAGTAAAACGAGACCCCACAACCCTACCGCAAATGTATAGAAGTACGTTTCCCAGAGGGACAAACATTGATGCTATACCCCAGTATGGGACTATATGGGGCTCGGTGATTTTTTTCAAAAATTTCACCGATTCGCACGGGGACACTTCTTATCATGTTCTAAATGACGAGACGAGTAAAACGAGACCCCACAACCCTACCGCAAATGTATAGAAGTACGTTTCCCAGGATGGTCCTATACCTACCATACCCCATATAGGCATTTTCCCGTAATTTAGGATAAAGTCCGTATTCCGTATTTTTTCAGGAAAAATTTTACATACACCCACCCTGGAACTCACTCGACCCCATCGGACCATTTTATCTAGGGACTACTTTTTCTCCGCGGAAGCTTTTTCCCGAGACCGAATCACCGCCAAAACCGCGGCCAAACCGCATCACCGCGGATGAATACATCCCCTTTTCCACACAATTCAGGATGGCCGCCCACACCGCCTCAAAAATTCAAGATGGCAGCCAAACTCTGGCAGATCGAGTTGCCCCCCATGCGTCAAAATGTGCAGATGGCACCACCATGGGAAGTTGTGACGTCATAGTTACATCCGGGGGAAATGTGCGTCAATTCGTCCTTTGTACACTACTCATACTGCTACCTGATAATTCCTTTGAGCAGTTCGATGTATACGGAACGCTTCTCTTGCTTTTCCCGGCTTCGTACTTGTCGATATTGTTGGTCAAACATAGCAGAATATCGGCAGGATCTAAGGATGACATGGGTCTGATTGTGGACAGGAAATTTCCTTAACATGCTACGGAATAATCGTTATTGAATTTTAAGGATTTTTTTTTCAGTGTACTCAATATAATGCATTAATTTCGCAGATGTGCCATATATGAATGCAGTAATCAGATGCATGTAGATCTCGTGGCAATTTTTATTTTGCATTGATGTTACGTTTTATTTATTTGATTATTCTTTTAATGATACCAGATGCGTCCCTTTACGGTTAATGTGGAAACAAATTCTAGAGCGGCGAGTTAGCTTGAAATGTCCGGAAAGATCGTTCACGATATCCCGCATTCGGAAGATACGGGCCGAATATGAAAAGACCTTGACTGAGCATTATATTTGCATATCGCAAAATATTCTAATTTCGCCCTGACTATGCGAGAAGTCGTAAGTAGTACCAGCGGACAAGCGTGGTCATTTTAGAGTAACATTAATTATAACAGTAATAGAGATCTCCGATATGACAATTTCCTCAATATTTACGGATGTCAGAAACGTGATATACATTTTCATTAGATATCTCAATATCTCGTGTTTCTTTCTGATTTCGCAACATTCACAAAATCATATGCGTGCGAAAATTAACCCAGCGCGGAAATTAGGATTCGGGGTGAGAAGATTTTCACCTGGGTGAAAACAGGATTTCACCTGGTTTAAAACAGGTTTCCACCAGTGTGATAACGTTTACGCCCAAGTGAAAACCTTTTCACCTCGGTGAAAACGTTTGCACCAGGGTGGAAACTTAGGAGGAGTGAAAGAACCCCCTCCCACACACCCAAACTGAAGAAAAAAATATAAACAAAACTAAAATTAATAGTAAAGAAAGATGTGTATTGACCTAAATGCATAAAATTATTATTTTTTTCTAAAAAAATATATATATTTAACAAAGATGCGACGGTATAACTTTACAAGATGTACTAAACCTGTACATGAGAAATGCAGAAAATCAAACATTTTCAACTGACTCCGACTAGGGTCGAACCCACAATCTTACCTTCTGCTGTACTGTCCACCGTCTATGCCTTTACCCACTGCGCCACCGATTTGCTGGCCGAACCTCTGTTCAGAATTTCTAGTCTTTACTATTCCCTTAGTTTCATATATAGGTCAACCGGACTCTGAGGTATGCCGGACTCTGAGGACTTCCATATAGCTGTGGAAGCGCCCATAGTCCGCCAGATGCCATGGTCCGGCCCCTATATATATAAGAAAGGACATTCCTGTCTAGATTTCAGTGACCCGGACACCAACGATATCAGGACTCTGGTTTCTGCTGGTAGGGGACAATGATTTCCGAGGGAGGGCTTTCGTATCTGGATCGGGCACCCAGATCTAGCTAAATAATATATAGCCCTCAAGAGTATGAGGGCTATAGGTCGGCCCCAGTCACCTCCAGCGAGGGTTTTAGATAATTTTATTACGAATCACCCACCTCTGAAACTGCCGTACATCTAATCTCTATCCCCTCCTGCCCACTATTTTAAAATCTTGAGCACTATTGTGAAATAGTGACGCATATATCGCCGTCTGAATTTTCCAGTCGTGAACTTCGACTCTCTGCGCCGCCATGTTGGTGACGTCACTGTATATGGTTAACATGGCGCATTTAAAGTGGAATTCGACTGGAAAATTCAGACGGCGATATATTCGTTACTATTTCACAATAGTGCTCAAGATTTTAAAATGGGCAGGAGGGGATAGAGATTAGATGTACGGCAGTTTCAGAGGTGGGTGATTCGTAATAAAATTATCTAAAACCCTCGCTGGAGGTGACTGGGGCCGACCTATAGCCCTCATACTCTTGAGGGCTATATATTATTTAGCTAACCCAGATCCAGATACCATGGTCCCCGGACCCTCATGTCTGGCGGACCACCGTTGCTTCCACACCGGGACGAATGGATCAACCATCCATTAAAATATTGGATAAGCATAAAATATTCCATAAGCATATCACAGGTGATCGAGGGCGCTTTCATCATCAATGAATCCAGCGTAAGAGTTGAAGCAGTTTGGTTGCGTTTTTTTTTCTTCTTTTTTTTCCGTTTGGCAGGGCTAACAATCGAGGCGCTAAACGGACCCCCTTCTATGAGAGTTTTTCCTTCCAGTTTTATAATCCTATCAAAAAATAAATATCCATGCTCCAAAGACACCAATGTATAGGTGGTTCAGATCAGTTAAATTCTTTATCTACCATGCCTTGATTACAACACCCTACACTCTTAAAACGCAAATGTTAGATGTAACATAGATATTGGAGGAGGTAAAGCATTTAGAAAGTGTTGTATTCACCAATATTAAGTGTTATAGATGTAACATAGAGTATTGGAGGAGGGAAGCATTTAGAAAGTGTTGTTCCGCCACTTTTAAGTGTTGGATGCAACAGTTCCGCCACTTTTACGTGTTGGATGCAACAGCTTAAAATGTTGCATATAACACTTAATATTTGTGAATACAACACTCTCTAAATGCTTTCCCTCCTCCAATACTCTAGATGTTAAATCTAACATTTGCGTTTTAAGAGATCTCGCTTTCTAAAATGGAGGTAAAAACGTTCGTTTTTGCACAATAAACTTAATTTTACTGTAATGGATTCAGCAAAATCCTCTTGAGGCGCACACAGACATATATATCTCCGCATCAAATGGTAGTAAAAAAAAATAAAGTGTCATCTATTTAATTTGCGTAATAATAGGCCAAACATCGGTCGCGCTGTTTAAAAAACATTGGTTCTTTAAATCGCAAATTGATTTTAGGACGTGGAACAATAGATAAATGAATGCGTCTGAAGTTTTGAAGCATTAGTTAAGAAGGAATCAAAAGTTATTGAGCAAAAACGACTTTTTTACCTCCAGTTTAGAGAGCGGGGTCGCCCTATCCCGTCCAACACAAGTTTATAAGAGGGGGATATCTCATGTCGCCATCGTTATGTCGGATATCGTTATGTTTGCCATAACTAAAGCATGCCAGACAAAGATTTCAACTGATTTGAAATCTTTATCTCTATGTATATAAATTCTTTTGTGCATGACCACAATTGTTAAAATTTTCACGCTAAGGGGTCATTTCATAATTAGCTCAATATTCTAGCAATGCTTTCCTGATTGTCGCCTGCAGCCTACATGGAGAGCAATGTTTGGATATTGTACGCTAATATCACGTTTATTTTTTTGTTCTCCATTTCCAGGGCTACTTTTTTCTTGCTGAGTCACAAACCATCAGACCTTGGATTGACAGTCTGTCTTTATGGGTGAAAACATCGTTTCCTGGTCAAATCCAGTGTATCAAAAGGGTGAGTAAAAAGGCTCTTTTGAATAAGCGTTGTCATGATGTTATAGCGACGGATTTTTTTATTTTTTTTGAAAGGATGTGTCACGTTTACATATAGGATTGTTCCTTTGTATGTGACGGTAAACAATCCATTTTTGTAATCTAAAACTCTACAGCATCAGATTTTTCTTGAAGTTTACATACTGAAAATATCTCAACCTCGAAAATATCGCGATAGTCAGTTGTATAAACTGAATTTGTGGTTGATTAAAATATACTTCCTGGGCTACTTTTGAATTTTTGAGGCATATATCATGGAGAGGGTCTTACTCTTGTAACAAAAAATGACACATCAAACCAAGACCAATCCTGGTTAGAATTATTCAAACTTCTTTATATATTTTGTGAAAATATCGTCGAAAAACTCAGATCAAGGATTGAAAAAAAGCTTCAAAAACCGTCACACAAAAAGGAGCCTTCTCTGTGTAAACATCTCTTTTTCCAACTACGGACATTTGAATTACTCTGCGTCCAACTTTTAAGGGAGTAGAGGACGTTCATTTCTAGAGGTGGAATGTTTTTTTTTTAATTTCAGCATTTTTTCAGCAGGTTAAGAGAAGATGATCCATGAAAAAAAAATGGAGGGTAAAAAAATATGTTAGCCAAATGTATGTATACCACTTAAAAGCCATAACATTGAATGCATGGGGAAATTTGAATATTTTTTTTTGCTTGATACTCAATAAATCAAATTTCCCAAAGTCAAATTATCTCCATTTTGTTATATAATACTAAGCACTTATAGTTCTTGTTGAATATGTAATAAAATCAGGGGGACACCATGCTTTATTAGAAAATATTAGCAGTATAACAGATAAAGTAAGCGTTTTCAATCATATTTCCAGGAGGTGGTAGGAGTGGGAAATCGGGGTGGTAGTAGGGAATATTATTGGAGGTTGATTTATAAGCCATTTACAAGTTTCCTTCTTGTTGAAAGTAACTAAGATTGAGTTTTGGGGGATTTCAGAGGCGTATTTTTCAACCTCGGGAGCAGTGTACGCCTTCCAACCGTTGAATCTAAAATGTCAACTTTTTGGTCAGTCCTATCACACTATCAAACCACCAGTAAATCGTAAAGTTAGTGCCACGGCACTGTAGCTCATCTGGCTGTAACTGGAGAAAGTAGCTGTGACAATTTTTTACTGAAGAACTGCAATAGATGAGTTTCTAGTTTGTGTTGTCCCCCCCCCCGAACACTAAATGATCCATGCAGTAATTTCCTGAGAATTCACGATAACAAAATTTCATGGGGAAATTCAAGATGGCCACCTGGAGGCCATATTGGATTTTCAAATTGGACCAGAAAAGTTATCTTGCGCAACTTGACCCCAAGGGGAACCTGTGTATCAAATTTGAGAAAGATCAATGCAGTAGTTCTTGAGAAATCGCGATAATAAATCTTCATGAGGAAATCCAAGATGGCTACCTGGTGGCCATATTGGATTTCCGAATCAAATAACAAAAGGTATCTTGCACAACTAGACCCCAAGGGGAACCTGGGTACCAAATTTGAGAAAAATCCATTCAATACTTCCTGAGAAATCACGATAACAAAGTTTCATAGGGAAATCCAAGATGGCGGCCTGGTGGCCATATTGGATTTTTGAATCAGAGCAGAAAGGGTATTCCGCACAACTAGACCCCAAGGGGAACATGTGTACCAACTTTGAGAAAGATCCATGCAGTAGTTCCTGAGAAATCGCAATAACAATGTTTCATGGAGAAATCCAAGATGGCCGCCTGTTGGCTATATTGGATTTTTGAATCAGACCACAAATGGTATCTTGTACAACTAGACCCCAAGGGGAACCTGTGTACCAAATTTGAGAAAGATTCATAGAATAGTTCCTGAGAAATCACGATAACAATGTTTCATCTGGAAATCCAGGATGGCCACCTGGTGGTCATATTGGATTTTTGAATCAGACCACAAAAGGTATCTTGCACAACTAGACCCCAAGGGGAACCTATGTACCAAATTTGAGAAAGATCTATCAGTTGTTTCTGAGACATCGCGATAACAATGTTTCGTCAGGAAATTCAAGATGGCCGCCTGGTGGCCATATTGGATTTCTGAATCAGACCACAAAACGTATCTTGCACAACTAGACCCCAAGGGCAACTTGTGTACCAAACTTGAAAAAGATCCATACAGTAGCTCCGGAGAAATCGCGATAACAAAATTTCATGGGGAAATTCAAGATGGCCGCCTGGCGGCCATATTTAAAATCGTATCGACACGGCATGAACAAATTCTGGTGTGATCATTGAGGGGAACATGCATGCCAAGTTTCAGCTTAATCGGTCAAGCGCTTTCAGAGAAGAAGATGTTTACACACGACGGACGACACACGACGGACGACGGACAATCAGGCCATGACATAAGCCCATCGGGTCTTCCGCCCAGATGAGCTAAAAATGGTTCTTTCGTGTCTTTTTGTTGATTTCCATCCCATTTTGAGATGTCTGGGTAGTTTTGTTTGGAAATTCCGCTTGTTTTGAAAAATTCAACAAATCACCATGTTGTAGCTCCATAAGAGCAGCGAAATGAACGTCCTCTACTCCCTTAATTCGAAGAAAAAACTGGCGCGAAAAATCCCACTGGGGTAATTGCTTAAAGGAAAGGGGTTTAGGTTATTTCGGCCCACTGGAGAATTTCTTCCTCAAGATTTTCAACTGAGACTTGCCCGATTCAATTTGGCTCAAATTTGAAGCTGAGCATTGAACTAAAAGAGTGTCCTCTGCAATTGTGCAGGGATTTGAGTTGAACGACGATGCTTCTGAGATTGTAAACATTTTCATAATCACACTTGAGCTATTAAAATCAAATAGAACGTCTGTGGCTTCACTGGGTTCCTTCTCAAACAAATTATCGGCATGACCAACACGATCAACCTTAAATCTCCATGACGTCGTGACGTTTTTAGATGAGCATACACTCACTTCCGCTCATCTAAAAACGTCACGCAGTGGTGCAATGGCGGCGCCCAGCGCAACAAAATATTCAATATTTATTTTATTTTACATTCTATCAACATAAGTTTTATATAATAAGGTATGGAATGCGATTGTTCATAAATATAGTCACAATCAGAAATAAGGTAAGTACTCCTTTAATACAGCGCCATGAGGACCATTTTGAAATATACCTGATGTCTTACCTCAAGGGTTACGCACATTTCCAACAAATGACTTCAGTGTAATCAGCTGTCAAGTAATAAAGTTCTGGGTCTTAATTTCAGTGAGTAAATTTAAGCAATAGTGGAAGTTCAAAAGAAGAGCGCTCACATTCCCCACCCGGCCCTTCTCTCTCAACCCAGTCAAGTTAGGATTACGGTTACTGTATCGGGTCCCAATTGCAGACGTGTACGTATCACAATTTTGCTTTTTGTATCTGTAAAAACTATACATTTTCTGAAAGCCCTGTATTCAAGGAATTTAGATAACCCTTTATTAAGGAATTTAGATAAATAAATAACTTTCTCGAATTTATTACAAGAATCGATTCATTTAAAGATAAATGATGTCATTTAGAAAAGTCTAGTCCTCAAAATCACGCGCTAAAATCACGCGCTCTCTGTTTTCGTCAAACAAACTTGCTTTTTTGGAATAATGCACTTTACTATTTGAATAAAAATAGGTTGCCTCAGTCTTTTTAGTTATGGCCTAGAAGTTATTTTATCATCGTGCAAAGTTGAAAGATTGAATAATCTACAAAAAGTCGACCCTCTCCACTAAATCATAAATAATTCATTAACAGGGCCGATCTTATAAAATTTGAGGCAGTGTTTTGAAGATCTACATGATTGGAATATTGTGTCCAAAGTTCATGTTTGTACATCAAATAACAAGAGAGAAATTAGAACGGGAAATACCATTTTTTGGCGAAAAACTAAACGGACAAAACGGCAAAAAAAAACAATCAGCACTACTGCACCACGAATGGCTTGAGTTTAGAAAGTCATTTTTTTTTACTACAGTGCACTAATTTTCACAATTTCTTTTTCCCCTCAACTTGTAGGTTTGACTGTGTACCCTGGTATAAGACAATTTTTTTTTGAGATTATGAAGCTTCGACCCGATACAGTAACCTTAAAGAATTGCCCGATTAAGTGGTTTTCATTAATAATGAATACGACTTTCTAGCACAATGGTGCTAGAAAGTTTTGAGTTCTCATGCAAAATGGGAAATATGCCTTGTAAAAATTTTATTCCATTCTTGCGATTTTATCCGTTTCGGAAAATAATGAGGGTAATGGGGTAGGGGAAAATTAACTGACAAATGATGCATACTGTTCGTCAACTTTCTCCATACATTTGCACACAGACGTGGGGTCAAATTCAAGTACTGATGTTTGGGTCACTCAGCGAATATGACACTGACCAATTGGCGCTACAATGTTCACTTTCTGGAGTAGTATGATTCACAAAGTTTCACACTTTTCTTGCTGGTCTACACAGTGAAAGTTATTGAATAGATTTTTTGTAGTGGTAAGTTCGGTATTGGTGGAGTGACTTCTCCCCTCTACGCGTTAGTTCAAGATTTCAATCACATGCAGAGTGTATCCTGGATAGGAGTTGTGCAGCTGACATGCACTGTTCGAAGTTTTTCTTTATTTTTTTTAGGAGTTTGAAAAGAACATAATTCTTTTGACACCCGCAGGTGGATTTACCAATTGATGTTTAACTTTTAGGACATAAATCATTATATCGAAAAGAGGTCACGTGATCTCATTTACATAAATGTGACACCACGTGACATTTTTTACATAAAACGCGCTTTGTGATAGTTGGAAACGCCCAGTAGGCCGCGAATGTGTTCATTTGTTCGGGTTTCCGAATACGGGGTAACTCTTTGGACGACGGAGGAAGAGAAGTGCATTTGACAAAAGTTCGCGGGAAATGTGCAGACGACATGGTTTCATTTGTTTGTGTTTATGCATTCATTGTTTTTGTCTGTTTCTTTTTTGTTGCTTATTCTGTATTATAGGACTTGATGGTTTCATTTGTATTCTTCTCTCATTTGTATTCTACCATTTGTGGTGGGTTTTTTTTTGTATTCTTCATTCTTATTTATTTTGTCTGTGCTCTGTTATTTCATTTGCATAATCTCTGTTATCGGCACTCTTACGTGGTTTTTGGTATCATATAGCTTCATTGTTTCATTTGTGTTTTGATTTGTATTGATTGTATTTCTTTGAACTTCATTATTTATACCAACAAATAGGCCTATACCGTACAGGAAATAGGTAAATGTAGAATGTTTAAGGATACGGTATGTACAATAAAAACACTCTGGATATTCATATCATGGATATAGCCTAATATAGCCTCTGCGGAACAGAAAGTGCGTGTTTGGCGAGCTCTCCTGTTAAGGAGGTAAAATTGTAACCTAATGAATATGTATGAATGGTGACGTCAAATTAATGAATATGCATGATATGGAGAAGGGTGACGGCGAGGAGCACTATCATTCGAAGATCTGGGGAATTGCCTCTTTGAGTGCGCATCTGTTCATTCAACTGCTCGAGCGTGCCAGACGACACTGTTATATTGACCATCACTTCACAAGAAGGTGGTTATCTCTTATCAGCTTATGAGTACGTATTCCAAGTTCTGTCAATAATACTGAGGATCTCAATAATAATCCTCAATAATATACGGAACTTGAATTTGAAACACGTTGTTGTTGTTGTTGTCGACCTTGTCTTTCATGCGTTGGTGATTTAATTTCTCTCCACCCAGGCCGTATAGTCTCGCAGGAAGCAGAAAGAAAGGATCGAAGCTGAAGATGTTGTCGAAACAATGTTGAAAGCGACGTTAAATTATAGGCCTATTCATGCAGTCACTCACCCCGTGGAGTAGTTCAACAAGCTGAACCCTGCTGACATTTAATTTTGTGATATTGACAATGCAGGGTTCAGCCTACGCTCTAGTTCAACAAGCTGAACCCTGCTGACATTTAATTTTGTGATATTGACAACGCAGGGTTCAGCCGTTGAACCGAAATTTCCTATCGCAAAATTTTCGGCCTCCCGACCTAGGTAACAGCGGGTGGATTTGGGCTCACAAAAATCGATAATACCTACCGCTTTGCACTCGCTTAGATAGAATACATATTTGCCTACTTCCCTGGCCATTTATTTTATCCGTCCAGCTTCTTTAATTTCCATAAACGGCAAAAGAAAAAAAATCATCGCGGCTGATCTTCCAAAAACGAAATCGGCCGCCATTTTATCACGTGACCCTGAATCTCGCGTGATGTTATTCTAAATTCAGGATTACACGAGTCGGAAGAACTGAATCCGCTCAGTCGATCCAGTCGCTTAGGAGATGTAAAAACCCCGTGAATCACCTTTTCCAGTATGTGCCTTCTATTATGCTTGATACCTATAGTTACAATTTTACATTTAAAAGCAGATAATTTGACAGCCTTATGCGTGAGCCATTTCCGACCTTCCCGTGTACAGTCCCGAAATTACAATCGAGGTACGATCAGTCTCGTGTCACCATAGTGATATTTTCAAAATGGTGGCATATTTAGTTTTTGGAAGATCAGCCGCGATGATTTTTTTTTCTTTCGCCGTTTATGGAAATTAAAGAAGCTGGACGGATAAAATAAATGGCCAGGGAAGTAGGCAAATATGTATTCTATCCAAGCGAGTGCAAAGCGGTAGGTATGATCGATTTTTGTGAGCCCAAATCCACCCGCTGTTACCTGGGTCGGGAGGCCGAAAATTTTGCGATAGGAAATTTCGGTTCAACGGCTGAACCCTGCGTTGTCAATATCACAAAATTAAATGTCAGCAGGGTTCAGCTTGTTGAACTACCTACACTCATACTATTCAGCTTGTATCTCTCCTTGTTCCCCCGCTGATTCACATCGCCAAGTTCGCGCCTCTTGGCCGTAAGGGGGCGCTTTATCTGGTTACCCAATCGCTGTGCCGTAATAGCTCGGAGATAACCAGATTCCTCATACAAACCACGATTGGCTAACTACCTCACGTGACCGAAATTACGTCATGCCTTCATGATACTAGTAGTGAGATCACTACTCTCACGTAATGTGGAAGCCATGCCAATATTTTGACAGCGACACGCCCTCTAACCGCATCTCTCAAAGGAACTTTTCCCAGGCTTTATTAACAGTCAACATTCAATTCAAAATCTGAAACAATTGAACGGTGTTTTCACGTTACTATTCTATGCAGCTTGATCTCCTTATATACTCATGACGATAAAGCGTGGTCTTATCAGTGGGATATTAATAACATTTACAGGGATTTATTTGTTAATTATTTGAAGATATCAGTGAACAAATGTTTGCAATCAGTTGACGAACCTTACTAAACAATGGAGGAAGTTATCCAAAAATCTGTTCACTCTTAACTCAGAAATTAACGTAATTAGAGCTGTTTTGCCGTCCGTTTATTGATCGGTTTTGCCGTTAACGACATATGAACGTTTGAAAAGGGAGACAACTCATATTGCCAAGACTCTTCCGTAAGATTGTTTTTCATTGGTCATTGGTGGTTGGCCTATGCAGAGCGCCCCCTTACGGCCAAGAGGCGCGAACTTGGCGATGTGAATCAGCGGGGGGAACAAGGAGAGCAGGGACGTCAGTGATACAAGCTGTTTATCAGCGTAGGTTCAGCCGCATTCTCAAAGAGAGCCGTGTCTGCCCGCGGGAGACCAAAGCGACTCTCATGTAAACTGTAGTTCAACGAGCTGAACCCTACTGACATTTAATTTTGTGATATTGATTATGTAGGGTTCAGCCGTTGAATCGAAATTTCCTATCGCAAAATTTTCGCCTCCCGACCTGGGTAACAGCGGGTGGATTTGCGCTCATAAAAATCGATAATACTTACCTCTTTGTGCTCGTTTGGATAGAATACGTATTTGCCTACTTCCCTGGCCATTTATTTTCTCTGTCCAGCTCCTTTCATTTCCATAAACGGCAAAAGAAAAAAATATCATCGCCGACGATCTTCCAAAAACGAAATCCGCCACCATTTTCGAACACTCTCGCGTGACCCTGATTCTCGCACGTGAGGTTATTCTAAATTCAGGATTACAAGAGTCGGAAAAACTGAATCCGCTCAGTCGACCCAGTCGCTTAGGGAGATGAAAAATCCCATGAATTACTTTCTCGGTATGTGCCTTCCATTATGCTCGATATCGATAGTTACAATTTTACATTTAAATGCAGATAATGTGACAGCCTTATGAATGAGCCGTTTCAGACCTTCCTGTCTACAATCCCAAATTTACAAATTAGTCTCGTGCCACCATAGTGACATTTCAAAATGGCGGCGGATTTCGTTTTTGGAAGATAGTCAGCGATGAAATTTTTTTCTTTTGCCGTTTATGGAAATGAAAGGGACTGGACAGAGAAAATAAATGGCCAGGGAAGTAGGCAAATACATATTCTATCCAAACGAGCACAAAGACGTAGGTATTATCTATTTTTATGAGCGCAAATCCACCTGCTGTTACCCAGGTCGGGAGGCAAAAATTTTGCGATAGGAAATTTCGGTTCAACGGCTGAACCCTACATAATCAATATCACAAAATTAAATGTCAGTAGGGTTCAGCTTGTTGAACTAATGTAAACTGGTGACATTTTTGAATCTCCAATCTCAAAGCGAGGCAGCATGACATCACTCGCTCGACCGGGACTATTCTCCCGCGGGTAGACACGCAAAATGGTACATCTTTAGAAAATTTATGACCTAACCCAAAGATCGCAAGATCATTATTGTTTAGCATCATCAGATAAACAAGAACAGTACGATCAGACTGTATGCAGGCGAAAATAGGGTATAATTGATGTAATTCGTTGTTTTCCGCGTTTCAATGGTTGATCTTCAATGCAGAATCTAGCCTCTAGGTCAACTAAATTTATGTCTGCTGCTTCAAACGAGTAGGCCATAAATAAAGTTCAACATTCAGTTTTATTTTTTTAACAACAAAACTTGCATAATGATAGCAACAAAAGTACATATCATAGGGCGTGTGAACAGTACTATATGTAGTGAATGAAGAACAGAAATGCTGCAACTGCCTTGCCCTGATCAAGTACATGTCACGCTAAGAACCTGGCATAGGTAATAAATTTTCCGAAGATGTACCGTCTTGCGGTAGACACGGCTCTCTTTGAGAATGGATCGGAACTGTGCGAACTACTTCCTGTATTAGATAACTCGCTTTCACGGCCAAGTATACATACCGACAATAATTTGTTCGCGATTGATATGCTCCGAAATGGAAAGATTCATTTTCCAATTATATAGCCCACCTTATGTTTAGCAATTCGCTTCTAACTCCGCGGAGTCAGCAGGTCAATGACAAGCCGGATACAGACGGTAAAAATCATACGCCGCCTACTCACCCCCCAAATTTTGGGGGGATGGCTCCCATTTACACGTGAGACTCTTTCTCGCAGTAGGGAGTCTCGCGAGACGAGAATGGGTTCAGCCGTTGAACCGAAATTTCCTATCGCAAAATTTTCGGCCTCCCGACCTAGGTAACAGCGGGTGGATTTGGGCTCACAAAAATCGATAATACCTACCGCTTTGCACTCGCTTGGATAGAATACATATTTGCCTACATCCCTGGCCATTTATTTTCTCCGTCCAGCTTCTTTAATTTCCATAAACGGCAAAAAAAAAAAAAAATCATCATGGCTGATCTTCCAAAAACGAAATCCGCCACCATTTTTAAAATATCACTATGGTGACACGAGACTGATCGTACCTCGATTGTAATTTCCTGACTGCAGACGGGAAGGTTGGAAACGACTCATTCATAAGGCTGTCAAATTATCTGCTTTTAAATGTAAAATTGTAACTATAGGTATCAAGCATAATAGAAGGCACATACTGGAAAAGGTGATTCACTGGATTTTTCATCTCCCTAAGCGACTGGATCGACTGAGCGGATTCAGTTTTTCCGACTCGTGTAATCCTGAATTTAGAATAACATCACGCGAGATAATCAGGGTCACGTGATAGGTGTTCTAAAATGGTGGCGGATTTCGTTTTTGGAAGATCAGCCGCGATGATTTTTTTTTCTTTTGCCGTTTATGGAAATTAAATATGCTGGACGGAGAAAATAAATGGCAGGGAAGTAGGCAAATATGTATTCTATCCAAGCGAGTGCAAAGCGGTAGGTATTATCGATTTTTGTGAGCCCAAATCCACCCGCTGTTACCTAGGTCGGGAGGCCGAAAATTTTGCGATAGGAAATTTCGGTTCAACGGCTGAACCCTGCATTGTCAATATCACAAAATTAAATGTCAGCAGGGTTCAGCTTGTTGAACTAGGTTGGGTCCTATTCCTTTTCACACCCGGGTTCCCCAGTTAAGCCCGGCGCACACGAGAGCTATCAGCTGAGCTGACCGCCTCAATTGCCGGTCAGCTCAGGGGCTAGCTCTCGTGTGCGGGCAGTTTTTGGTGAGTTTTTGGCCTCGCGAGGCCGGGGGAAAAATATCAAACTTGTTTGATAATTTCGCCTCGCGAGGCCAAATCCTCAACGTGTGCGGCGAACGCAAGCCAACAGCTCAGCAGTTTTACCGGACCGGCCAATGAATCGCATGTTATTTTCACTCGATTCATACGCTCGACTCTTCAAAATGGACTTGAAGAAGACGTTATGCGGGAACTGAAATCAATTTCTTGAAACTTTTGCTCACCGTGTGCGCTGAAACAACAACAGAGCTGACAGACAATTGAGGCCGTTAGCTCAGCTGATATCTCTCGTGTGCGCCGGTTTATATACCGAAGGAAATATGTGAATTTCGATTAGCATACAAATGCATGGTGTGTTATATCCCACCCAGGAAAAAAACAGCCACAGATATGCATTATACATCCGGGAGTATGGGAGATATGGTATACATCTGGACTAAACTTCTTTTATCAGGTAAGCTAGTACTATACTTGCGTTGAATCGCAACATAGTGACCAAACCATAACAGTTGACAGCTGTAAAAATAGATACCGTGGCATAAATTAGTTGTGTGTCCCAACTAATCTATTGAGAACGTTTTGTTTGATTTTTTGAGAAATATATATTGTTGTGTTCTGAAACTTATGTCACTGGTAAAATGCAATTACTATAGTATTCATTCAAAATATTAGCAAACAACATTCTGTAGAACTATCTGTTTGAAACATTTTCTGTTTTGGGTGTCATTCTCTGGGTTAAATATTGGCGTCAGCCATTGTTGATTTGGATCAGTTCAATACTCGTAGGTTTGATAGGCATTCTTTTCCATTCATGGAATTTTTACAGTTCCACAGTGTCACAAAACAACAATAATGCCATGATGTCACAATAAGACGTTACAAAGACAATTTCTGCTGTATACAATGGTATAAGGCACCTGTATACAATGGTATAAGGCACCTGTATACCATGGTATAAGGCACATACAATGGTCAGATGTACCTGTATACAATGGTATAAGGCACCTGTATACAATGGTATAAGGCACCTGTATACAATGGTATAAGGCACCTGTATACAATGGTATAAGGCACCTGTATACAATAGTATAAGGCACCTGTATACAATGGTCAGATGTACCTGTATACAATGGTATAAGGCACCTGTATACAATGGTATAAGGCACCTGTATACAATGGTATAAGGCACCTGTATACAATGGTCAGATGTACCTGTATACAATGGTATAAGGCACCTGTATACAATGGTCAGATGTACCTGTATACAATGGTATAAGGCACCT
>JAVTVY010040492.1:0-19344 GCA_036873755.1 Hanleya hanleyi | reverse complement strand
CGCAATAAATGAGCATATAAAAAAATTATTGTGACAGTTATTTTCCATAATTAAAAAAAAAAAGCACAGAATGGAGATATGCATTACGTATGCTAGATTATTAACTCCTCGCTGTTATCTTTAATGAAATCATTTTGTATTTTTAGAATGAAAGTCCAAGAAAGACGAACAAGAAAAGCAAAGTAACTAGCGAGAAGAGGGCTGAAAGGGACATCTGGTCGATTCTCAAAGAAAGAAATTGGCAGAAACAGGTATGTACATAAGGCTGCAGTGTCCAATAAACACTTCTTTATGTGGCAATTCTATTTTCATTGGTGAAGCGTTAATGTGTTATATCCCATGATCCAGAAAATGCGAATATGTGTCAAGTTTGCCATATCTTTCAGATCAAATATATTTATTGTTTACAGATCAATAGCACAATCATACAATATTATACAATTATATGATCCCAATGAGGTAAATATGTTTTATGTACTAGAGAAAAACAAATATTTGCCGAGGCCAAGGGTTCCCACACAAGAGGAAGTAACTCAAAATGTATATTGAGTAGATCACCTCCCTTGTCGTATCATGGTCGTGATAGTGTTAAAGTAATGTAAATCTCTAGTTTTCAATTCTTCCAATACAAAGGGAAGTAACTATAGCGTTTACTCTCATTAATCATACTCATGCCATGGTTTCATTTAGAATATTTGTTTGGGGGCCTTTTGGGATATTTTCTTTGAAAAGAAGTGAAGCCAAATTACTCAAAATGTAGTGTATTTGAAAGAACTTGGAATATTTCAAAAGGAATAAAGAATTAATCATTTATTTTTTGTGAAAGGCCTGCATGGATTCCTGTTTTTGTTTGACTTTATCTTTCTTGTCGTCCAAAACTGAAGTACAACCTTCACCACTTCCTGCCTCGTACATATTAGGTTTATAAATTCTTATGTTGATTCCTTTTCTTTTCCAGAGGTAACCCAGCAGTACCATCCCAGCAAGACGACATCTGATATCCATTATTACATGAGGGAGAAACTGAACAACTCGGCGAAGAATTTCATCAGGAAACAGAAAAAAACTCAACAGTAGATATGTGATATGATACGGCTTATAGCATTGGACAGACCGGTTCTCGTCAGATCACCGAAGTTAAGCAACGTTAAGCTCGGTCAATACTTGGATGGGTGACCGGGCGCTATACTGGCTGGACTGATTAATGTCCAGGGTAATAGGAACTGTGAGCACTCTCGCGTCCTGGCAGATGTAGGCACCGTCATGATATGACTGAAAGAAGGTTGAAAACGACGTTAAACCCTATTTCTTTCTCTATCTACACCTAGTTAACATACTAGTATACGGAACCAAATTGACAGCTGTATGCTACGTTTGCATGAGGTCTTATTAAACCTTTATAAATCACTTCAACTGCTTTAGTTTCTTGAGCATTCAGTCTCTTCAACTCATCTAATGTGAATGCAGTTTTATTCCAGTACAATACCAGACTTAATACCACGGTACGAACCACTATGTTTTTGGTCAATTTTATCATCGTTTTACCATGGTGTATGCAGTTTATCACAGTACATGTACCATGTAAAGCCATTGAACCTGTAACGCCATGGTACATGTACTGTGGTCATAGCACGGTACCATGGTAGAGCCATACTACATGTAGCAATGTCAAACCATGGTTCTATGGAAAAACTATGGTACATGTACCATGGTAAAACCATGGTTCTGTGGTTAAACTAGGGTACTATTGTTCGGTTTGCTCTTTTCTGTGCAAGGGAAAGTAAGCTTGCTCAACAGTGAAACTTTGCACAGTAGCTAAACTTTCACAGTGCATTGAATGCCCTTTATCTGTCTATACTGGAGATTTATATTGGTCATGTGAAAGGGACGGCAAGTTCACACCAGGCCGATGGGATCAAGTGTGGCCGTGGCCTCTAGTTATATATGAGTGTCATAATGTCATACAATGAAATATTACAGATTGCGTTTTATAATATATGTTCTTTATCTATCAATCTTGTTTTGGTTTTTCATTGACCTCAATTGATACACCCTTTTTATTTGCTGATCGATCAGTTTTGATGCGGACAACACCAAATAACAGCGTTAACTAACACCGATAAATGGTGTTGAAGCGGGCTCAACACCGTTCTGCAGTGTTGACTGACAAGTGCAGATGCTGGTTCAGCACCAATTAACAGTGTTAAATAACACCAATAAATGGTGTTGAGGCTGGCTCAACACCTTTTTTTAGTGTTGACTGACAAGTGCTGATGCTGGCTCAACACCAATTAACAGTGTTAACTAACACCAATAAATGGTGTTGAAACCGGCTCAACACCATTTTTTAGTGTTGACCGACGAGTGCGGATGCTGACTCAACACCGAATAACGGTGTTAACTAACACCAAATAACGGTGTTAACTAACACCAATAAATGGTGTTGGGGCAATATGGTGTAGGCCATAACTCAACACTGTTTTTTGGTGTTGAAGTGAACACCAATTTTTAGTGTTAATTAACACCATTTTTCTGACTGTGATGCATTACCATACATTCCATATGGTAATTTATGATATACCACGTTTTTTTTATACGGAATATCTGTGGCAATTCGAATAAAACTAAGTACGTTCATAATTATATGATGTTTACATGATCGAAAAACCCAATTAGTCAATTCTTGGCACAGTCGGTATATAAATCTACAATTCAAAAACAAGTGCTAAATAGACCTAATAGCCCTTTCCGGAAAGTGCCTGGTCTCTCCTTGAATAACCGCCGCTCTTCAAGGTTAGAGGTATGAAAAGCTGCTTCCGGGAAGTAGTCGCCTTCGGTTAGGTGGCATCAGTACACAATTAATCACTTCCGGGTCGGTGCCCACGATCTACATTGTTTAGAAATTTGAGAGCAGATCTTTATGGATTTTATGAGCTGCGATTTTTCAGCATTTCTGATACATTTGATATTTCAACTTGCAGATGAGTCTTCAAACTGTACTTCCTGGTGTTGATTTGGGCCACTTTGAAAAAAGCATGGTGGATGAAGACATGATCAGTGAAGGGTGAGAAGGCTCCCTGTTTACAAATCGAATGACATTCTGTAGCACCAATCAGCTGTCAGTGGCGGTAATTTGAAATTTCCATGGTCAACATCTGTCAAGAGTTCCACTGGTAATGTCCCACAAGGTAAATATTGACATGCCAGGTGGATTTATGCATTGTGAATTTTCTGGAGTTTTGCCGATTTTTAACGCTAATACATAACAAGTAACAGAATTAATTGTGCACTGATGCCTGTCACACGACATTTTCACATTTGACCAGAGAACTTTAAATCGTCACTGTGGCTACAGTTTTTACTGGTGACTCCTGAACTAAGTTCAAATATTAGGGTTGTTTCAAATTTATGTTATTAAATTTTTTTTCTTGCTAAATGTGGTTGAAATAAATATCATACTGATAATGCTGGGTAACATCTCTTGTATTGTTATGCCATTTCTGCGACAAAATTGAGACCTTTTGGAGCAAATATAGGCAAAAAATGACTGATTTGTCAGTACTAGGGCCAAATAGTCAATGCCAAATATGACGAGGTTCATTTAACACAGCTGGTAATTATGAGCAAATGAACTTTCAAGATACAATAAAATGTAAATGGAAGAAAGGAAATTCACATAGATACAATTACATGCTTTTTTTCAAAATCGCGACCTCAGTTCAAATCTTCAATGCTTCAAATCATTTATGCATTAATTCACTTTATATCAGTCTAAAACCACATGAAATTAGTACTAATTATATCACCTGTAAAAACTCAGATGTTTGTTCCACACACAAAGAATTTCCAAAATGCCTTTTGCATTTGTAACTTTAATGAGACAAATAAAATCTGATTAACTGAGTCAACAGTTAATCTGACTGTTGAGGGTTTCTCATTGTTGTGTGTTTATTGTCAGTCACATTTGCATCATAGCAAGTACTTTCTCTTCATTCCATTTCCACTATCTCCAGGACTATAAGTATGTAATTCTCTTTCATATTCATATCAGAGATCTTGTAGGTAGCAAGAAACATGGATTACAGGCACCAAATATTAGCAAGCCCCATACAACCCTCTCCCCCCCCCCCCACACACACATCAACTTTGGGAATTTCGCACAGTGTGACTCAGAGGTATGCCTCCAACTCTGTTGGAAGATAGGCCTTTCTCACTGTAAGTTGCCACTTTAATCTTTCACCAAACAGTTAACAGTTTAAGTTAGGCAACTTCCAGCTGTCCTCATCTTTCATGGTTGTTAATGTAGCAGAGATCAGCAAATGACCATCAGATATGTTGTCATTGAATTTTATTCCTTTTTTTCTTCTATGTTGTGTTTTGACAAGTGTTGCCTGTTTGCAGACATTGCATTCATGGACTTGAAATCTGACACAGAATATATTCCTCAATGTTATTTAGGAGTTTTCTCAGTAATAATAACTGTTTACAAGTAATATGTGCATCTTTCTAATTACTGCCAGCAAGATCTTGATGAGATGTAGATCCATCCAATTGAACTGACATATATTCTCTATATGGGAGTTGTGTATACCATAAACACCTCTGTGTTATATTTTGGTATGTGTTGTGTACACATTTGTGTATCTTGCTGTCACTTATTACAGGATTAAACATGTCTTTGATCTTTGTATCAACATCAAATTTAAATCCCATTTGATAGATTACTGGGATGACCCACTGATTACATGGAGAAGTTAACCACTGCCATGAAGGAAATTTTTACCAAATGTAGCCTAAATGAGCAGGTTGAAAACAAATTATGTTTTGACACATTTTGAACTTAAGTTTTCTTTATTTTTAAACTTTAATTTGAATAATTTCATAAAAAAATGAATTAAAATAATAAAAAAATAATTAAAAATAGTGTTTAACATATCTAGTTAATGCTTTATACTTCTTTTTATAGGCAGAAGGATTGTCGACTTGGTGCTTTTTACCAGATGGAAAAATATGTACAGGTTAGTGAGATATTGTACTTTTTACTTGTACCTCAGTCTTAAGTCATATGGGGCAAACTGAGGGGAAATTATAAAGGGGGTACCCTTGGTATATAGGCTGTAAAATCTCTATCTGTGCATAGTTTTATCTGTGCCTTCTCAAGAATGTTTGGGGATGGGTATGGTTTGTTCAGATGAGAGCATTCCTTATTTTAACAATGGTTCCATTCCTGACAGGCATCAGTACACAATTAATCACTTCCGGGTCGGTGCCCACGATCTACATTGTTTAGAAATTTGAGAGCAGATCTTTATGGATTTTATGAGCTGCGATTTTTCAGTATTTCTGATACATTTGATATTTCAACTTGCAGATGAGTCTTCAAACTGTACTTCCTGGTGTTGATTTGGGCCACTTTGAAAAAAGCATGGTGGATGAAGACATGATCAGTGAAGGGTGAGAAGGCTCCCTGTTTACAAATCGAATGACATTCTGTAGCACCAATCAGCTGTCAGTGGCGGTAATTTGAAATTTCCATGGTCAACATCTGTCAAGAGTTCCACTGGTAATGTCCCACAAGGTAAATATTGACATGCCAGGTGGATTTATGCATTGTGAATTTTCTGGAGTTTTGCCGATTTTTAACGCTAATACATAACAAGTAACAGAATTAATTGTGCACTGATGCCAGGTCGAGGATAGTTCCCATGCACCCAGGGTCGAGGATAGTTCCCATGCACCCCAATCAAGTAGCCTACGTCACATCCCGGGTAGCTCTGGTATAGCCTTGTTCCATACTACGTGAGACGTAGTATAGAACAAGGCTATACCAGAGCTAATCCCGGGTGAACTAAATATAGCCTCCCATCAGAGATGGGGGACTCGACGCACATGGCCTCAAGCGATCTCGCGGGAGATTTCGATTTAAGACCTTTCGTTCGTGAATTAGTTGACGAAACGTGCGGCTACGTTGAAGATGTTCAATCGGTTATGGACATAATCAGGCGATCTCGCGAGAGATTTCGATTTAAGACCTTTCGTTCGTGAATTAGTTGACGAAACGTGCGGCTACGTTGAAGATATTCAATCCGTTATGGACATAATCAGGCGATTCGAAAAGTCAACTACGACGAAGTTCACCGTTCAGTATTGTCGCAGAAATTTTTGACATTTTTGCGAACCGAGTCACCTATTATAATACGTCAGGAAAGGTATTAAATGGATTTCTTCATCAAGTATGTAATTAGGGGCCGTCGTAGACTCCCCCCCCCCACCCCCTCCCCCAACAACACACAAACATCAGATCTATCGACCCTTACTTGCGATTGGGTGGGGGGGGGGTAAAGAAATATATTGTAGACTATGATTGATGTATGACTGCTCAATATGATATAGGCAGTGCACCATGGAGCATTTTAAACAATGTAATGTGTTGTGTAAAATGACATAAACATAATTACAATGCTCATAATGAAACATGTCTTGTGATTTAAAACGGAAGATCCGGATGAAATTAATAGCATGAATAATATATTAATTGGCAACGGTAAAGTGTGCTAAACATGAATTCCACCGTGATGGAATCACCGTTGGGAAGACTTTTTTTTTATTCAAAGCCATGTACTCGGAAATTCCGTGGTCATACCTATGTAGTTTTATGTTTAGATTGCTGTTCTATATGACATCTGTTCACGGATCCATGAAAAGTATACAGATGATCCAGCATTTTCAGCAAATCATGCCTCGAAATGTTCGTGACGGAATCACCAGAAACGGACACGACTATTGATTAGTGTTGATTGTCTATTTTTTTTTGCTGCTCTGTTTCAATCTGATTATTCTTATATGACCTATCTTACTAACATTCAGTACCCAAGGATGATAGAACAAATTTCCTCGTGAGAAAAACGGGATTGGATCATCACAGGGGTTAAATCTAGTCGCGACAGAATCACAAAAAAATCGCTATGGAATTACGAGTGCGCTTTTTAAATCTTCTCGGTGAAAGATCTTTATTTATTACACATTTTCTGCAAAAAAATATTCCTAGGGTGAATTTATCACTTCTACTTATAAAATTTAAACTCTGAACTCTTATTTTTGCCAAGGTATACAGTTCCCGTCACATGCATATCTTTTCTACAGATGTTTCAAAATAGTGTAGTTTTCAGTGAAATGCAACTTTTCTTCCTTGACAATTTTGAATTTCTGGAGTTCTTCAGGTTCCAAAATTGCGGGAAAAATATTTCGCGATTAAAATACATCTTCTCTGTTATTTACGTGTCCCCGGAGATCTTAAGAAGCGAATAGAAAAAACAGCATGCTAATATATTCTACGAAAGAATGTGGAGTGCATTTTATGCGAAATAGGGCTGGTTTTAGCGATGTCCGCTTTTCCGTGGAATTCATGCATTGTTTCAAAGAGCGCATATTGCTACAACATGAACTGGAGGATATGTTTTTTTTCTACAAGATATACAGAATATGGTGCCGAAAATTCCTCGGTAAAAGTACTGTGAAATATATCTTGGCGACATGTATTCGAGAGCGCGCGCTTCATCCCAGGTAACAGCTGATCCGTATTCACCGCTCATCGATGTGAATTAACATGGCAGAAGATGTGTAATTGTAGGAAATTTCATTATGAACACGGAACGGAACTGATGTGGTTCTAACAATTTAGTATGTCAAAACGCTCCCATTCGCTAAAGCGTGCTTTCATTTCATGATTTATCTTATTATCTTATATAATTTATCAATTATCGACACTTTTTTGACTTTCTATTCAACTCTATGTGATTGTCAAGTTTCATCTCGCTGCTTCGTCAAGTACGCGGATGTTCGCCGTCTCCATTGGAATATATTTCTGGACTGGCAAAATAATTTGGCCTGAAAGAGCTTTTAAAATTACTTATTTGACTTATAAATTATTATCGGTTGGTTAAGGACGGTCGAGTAAATGCGAATGATGGGATATCCATGTGGTGTAACAAGCCGAATACCCGTGCACGTGGATTTGTTTATCAGCCTCGCTTTGGTATTACCATGACGTAGGTTGTGACGTAGGCTACTTGATTGGGGTGCATGGGAACTATCCTCGACATTCGGTTACACTATTACCAAACGCACCCGCTATTTCAGATTATTTGTTTGAAAAGCTATTCGATCTATATTTTTTACATGAACCGATAGATCATGTATACGTGTACATTAGAAAGATAATTCTCTAGCAAAGTAAAATATTTAATCACTAAATATAATTATGAGGGCCTTTGAAACTTACCGGAAGTTCTCTGCACCAACACGCCCCTAGTGGAACAAGGGAGATAAAACTCTTTCCGAATTGGGCTATAGAGGAGTGGCGTTCTACTGGTGGATGGGGAACTGTTGAGTGCTGATGCTATAGAGGGAAGACCCTTAGCGACAAGGACTTTTGTAAGTCTATTCAAAAGAATTTAAACAACTCTACAATCAATCCGTCCAGGTCGGGGTTATTATTAGAGATTTTATTAACTGCTCGGTTAGCTTTTCTTACGATATATTCCCATAAAATGTATCTACTAAAGTTTAGTTTAACCCTACCTGGCCTGGGGGGGCCATTATGGCCCCCCCCTACCAAACTTTCTGCACTATCTCCGGAACGGCGAAAAATGGAGAGCTGAAACTCCGTGACTTTATCATTTGTCTTATTGGGGTCATTTTGAGCCTATTTTCATAACCCCCCGAGCAAAGGATCATGGGTAAATTCAAGATGGCGGCCACGTGGTGTACCAGAAAAGTGATTTTTTGTCATATTTCTTCAAAATTTCTGCTTTTCCGCAATGAAAAGTGGGCAAAAACTATTTTATTTCATATCACATTAATATTTGCTAATTTTTCATGCAGTTTTTGTGGAGAAATTGCAAAAATAAAAAATTCGGAAAATCTGACCAAAAAATCGACCAAAAAATGCCGTTTTTCAAAATGGCGTCACTGTGACGTCATCAAAGCGGCCATCTTGGAATTTTTTACATTTTCTGGTAGAGCTTGACCCAAGGGTATAGTGTAATAAGTTTCAGCCCCCTAGCTCAAGGGGTAAGAAAAATAATTAGGGGGGGCCATTTCGGCCCCCCCCCCCCCAGGCCTGGACAGGTCCCAAAAAGCCCAGGCCAGATAGGGTTAAGGGGATTTCACCTATCAGTTCCTTCTTTTACAACCATCCTCTAATATAAATTTATTTATTATTATATCTGTCCCTATTCTCTAATTTGCAGAAATATTCATTTTACTTCTCCCCTTTTTCTACGCAACTGGCACGAACTCTGACCAGTATTCCTTGGAATTTACTTTCCGTGTCGTTTTAATTCAGTTCAGATTTAATAACTGTATCGTCCATTTTCTGAAAGTTAGTTTGGATATGCATGCTTTTCAAAATTCTGCATTATTTCTTCTGATTATTGTTCTCTTTTTGTTGCACCTTTCTTTCAGTTGAATATATCCTACAGGGTTTTTTTTAAGTTTATTTTCTACGGGATCCCGTAAACTATAGACCTATATCTATTATCTTGTTTTAGTAAAATATTGAAGAAACTTGCCGTTTCTAAGATATCAGAATTTCTGGATACTAATAATGACCAATACGGCTCTAGAGCCAATAATTCCATTGCATTAGCAGCTTCCTCTTTATATGACGCTCTCATTACAGCCAAAGGATCTAAAGAATCTAGTTTCTTTCCTTGAACTATGTAAAGCCTTTGACACAGTTAACCACACTATCTTACTTCTCAAACTTAACCACTACGGTTTTAGAGATTTATCAAATACCTGGCTTAGCAGCTATCTATCCAACAGATCACAAAATGTAGTTTTCAGTGGAGTATATCATACAGGCTTCCTAACAATGTTTGTTAACTGTGGAGTATCCCAAGGGTCAATTCTTGGGTCAGTTCTTTTTCTTTTGTATATTAACGCTATAAACAACGTAACAGATATCTTGAAAATTATTCTTTTGCAGATGATACCAGTGCCGTATTTTCTTCAAATAACCCTGTCGAGACTATTAACACCATGGCCGATGAACTCCAGAAGTTACATTCTTGGTTTTGTTGCAACCGCTTATCGTTGAACATGAAGAAAACTAAATACATGTTAGTCAAACCCAATACCCATAGACCTTCAACTAACATACCTTCATTATCTGTTTCAGGCACAGAAATTGAACTTGTCCATCATTTTAAATTCTTAGGCCTCATTATTAATTATCAGCTGAACTGGAAAACAAGGTATCTAGAAATATTGGCATCACAAATCATATCAAAAGCTCCTTGAATAAAAAGACATTATCTATATTATATTATTCTATGATATTTCCGTGCTTGAACTATTATGTTACTCATTTAAACCCATTAATTATACTGTAAATCAGGGCAGTAACCTTTTCGACTAAACTGGCTCATGCACTATACCTGTTCAGAGAACTGAACATCCTACCCTTTCTCAAGTTGAACAAATATTCTTCCCTTCTCCTTGTGCATAAATTTTTCTACAAGAAAGAATTTTTACCATTAAGTTTCCAGGACTATTTCACCAAGAAGTCTGATATACACCGCCATCATACCAGGGGACAATTAACCAACTTGTATAGACCATTTTATTAGTCCAACTTATTTTATACCGTCAAAATTACTGGACCACGCCTCCACTCAAATGCATTGAATCTGCTTCTCTTTCCGATCGAAAATTACAACATATCTTCTTCAAGACTGACCTATTTTCACAGTGCAGTTATTTCAGATATCTTCACCATGTCAATGTATAATTTTTTGCTTTCTTTCCAATGCCATGTATTATTTGTTACCTATGTTTGGATTTTGGGATAGAACAAGCCCTCTGGGGTTTTACTCCCGCCAATTAGTTTATTGTATCATACAGCATCTACTATAGTTTCCCTTTAATTATCGATTTTCATTGGAGTGTATTTCCTCTGATGCCAACGTGGCCAGGCAACCAACAAAACACATCAATCTGTTGATGAAATCTACGGTCATATAATTGTGAGATGTTCAAAATGGTGGGGTGGTTTCACATGGTCTCAGGTGACAAAATCACCCAATTTGAGAGAACAAATAAACTCGTCCACTGATCTTGGCATTTTAGCAAAGGAGAGAGGTTGTCAAAGTTTACAAGATTTTTCGACCTTTCGTTGTAATCTTGATGATTTAAGTATTGAGTTTTTTTACGTTCATTGGGGTTATTAACTTAGAAACCGCTGTGCAAACTGTATGATGTCGAGTAGCTGATCATACAAAGTTCATATCCCAATGAACCAAAAAAGTCAATACTAGATAATTAAATTAAACAAACAACACTAATTAAATAAGAGAAGAACTTGAATGTGAGACGAACGAATTCTTCTGCTTATTTCCTGTAACAGTAGAAAAGCATTGCGCGTATGAATACAGTCAATAATGTTCATAACTGCTAGCGACGCCTCGGTGCACGCGCACGTCACTCTGTAGGCCTACTGTAGTAAAAACAATTTTCAGTTTGACAGTTTGTTGTACATTGTGTATGAGGAAAAACGTCTGAGTCAGGGTTAATTATTTGAAAATTGAAAGACACCAGAAATTCTGTGAAGGAAGAAATAGATATGACACCAGAAGAGGAGAAATTGCTCGAGTTGAGTTGGTCTTCGCGGGAATATTCTATTCACAGGACTGATGTGTTGTTCAGTACCAGACAGAAAGAGTGGTGTGTTTACTTGTTGTACCGTGCGTTTACGGAGGACAGTTTCACTGATCAATGTGTTGTTTTGAACTGAGGAACATTCCCTGTTGTAGTTTCTAACGGAACTTTCTTCGTTTCGGTGTCCGCTCATATAAATAATGTGACGAAGCTCGAACCCTGCATCATTCATCGCTTGTACCGATCGCTTGAAGACTGGAGGGATTGTGCGGTGTTGGGTACGAGCGGGCGCTTTTGGGCTTGCATGATATAAGAGAGAGGATATTCTTTCACGGATTTCGAAGTGTGACGGTTCTGGTCAACTGATAGATAGATATTATCTCGGTTCTTTTCTCTTCCGAATTCTTGTTTTCTCTTCAAGTATTACTGATCATGTCCAGAGGATACCGGAGCTAGGCTATGAGCTGATGAGAGGGAATGTCATATTTGTGTGCGACGATTTCCATATGTTACATTCATCCTCTGATCAAAGACATAATTCTCCCTCTTTTCAACAAACTTCTTACTACTGGTGTGCTATCCGAGTCATGGACAGACGGGATGATAGTATCCTTCAATACAAGCAGCCATATGATGCTAGGTCCCCCCGTCAAAATGGCAGCAATATTTATAAGCGCTGTCGATCTTAGGGGGTATACATGAGGGTGGCAACTGCTACTTCACAGGCGTAAGAAACAGAAGGGTCTTTCCGCCTCCCCAGGTTTTGAAATCAACTCAGAATGGCTGACTGAATGTTGATTGCTGCTGTAATATAGTTTCCTCGCGGTGTAGCACGAAAATGATGTAACCGAAATGCAACCCCAAGCGACATCTCATGGCATATTATCTGCAGACTAAATTTGACCAGAATCTGAAGGCATCCTCAACCTATTGCCCCGAAACCAAATTCGGACTTTGCCATCAGGTGTCACCACGTGTAGGTGCAAGCAGGCAAAACGCGATCCCAAACGACATCTCATGGCATGGTATCGGCATATGAACATTGAGAAGGATTTGAAGAGGAGTCCCCAAGTTATTGCCCGGAAACAAAAATTTTTATTTTGCCACCAGGTGGCAACACCTGTAGGCGGAAGTGTGCTAAACACAATCCCAACAGGCCATGTTTTTTGTCAAAATTCACGGGAATCCAAATAGATTCTCGTAATCCATGGGATTTCAATGCTATCGTTTCTATAGATACTGCTAATATTTTACTGGAATCTGGATTCCCGTAAATCTGACTGGAATTGGGTTACCATGGAAAAACAAGCCATGCCCAAGTGACGTTTTATGGCATATGTGTGAGAAGAGTAGGCCTAGATCTGCACCACTTTGAACGCCACGTGTGCGAAGTTGACTGCCCAGCGTGAAAACTGCAGTCGTACTTGGTTCCCGGGTGTGACTGTAAGATCCCCTGGTACTTTATATCTATTTTCTGCTTAGCATATGTGTTTAACTGCCTTATCCTATTACTGATACTTCTTACTATATGTATTGTCGGGATTTGTTTAGCGATTGGCTTGTTGTGCACCAAGACTGCAGTTTGCAGGGTTCTCGATAGTCCGGTGATGTCACTCCTGTTTTTTTGTTGGCGGGGCTTTGGATGAAAACTTTGTCGTGGGGCGTGTTTAGCTGCTTTGCCTTGTCGACGTTTCATGACATTTTCATGTGTAAATATATTTTATTCTCATTCTTTAATGCTGTAATATGGTGCATTATAGTGTAAGACAGGCGCAGATTACCTTTGTAGAGGCTTTTCTGAGAGTTTCACTTCCTTGGTATGGATTTAAATCTCCCACATCACCTTGAACACACGGAGCTATTTTTCACAGGCGCTGGTTGTTGGTCAGTTATTAATTATGATATTAATATTATATACTCTCCTCCTACTCCATTTACAAATGTTTTTGTTGGTCAGTTATTAATTATGATATTAATATTTATATATACTCTCCTACTCCATTTATAAATTGAGTAGGAGAGTATATATAAATATTAATATCATAATTAATAACTGACCAACAACAAGCGCCTGTGCTATTTTTAGAACCTCGTGTATCAGATGAATCGTTTTGTATATATATTCCAGCTATGGAAAGGTGTAATATTTAATTTGTTACGATTATCGATGTTCAACTTGATCTAATCTATCATTTTGCAAGAGATCAGATTATTGAGTGCTGTTTTATTGCATTGGAGTTGGTATAAATCTTCCATTACTGGCTGGAATATTTTCCCACCAATTCAGGAGATTTCCAGGTCAATAGATCATGTGATCCTTACTTGGTCATGTGACTGCTATGATCAGCTGTTGTTTTGTTTGTTTAAACTTATTTATTGTTCAAACTGTAGTACATGGGATTGGGGTCAAGTTCTATAATCAACTTATTCACCCCTCTCCCTACAAATATGGATACATAACGTGTTCACAACAACAAAAATAATGACGTTTTGGCTGAACCTGTGTGAATATATACATGTCTCAAATGAGATGTTTTAGATTTGCATTTTTAGCAACTTACAGGGGAGAAACAGACTATAATAGATTATTGAGTGTATGGTGGCAACTTGACTGTAGCGTGCTAGGATTCTCACAGAACTCGGTACTAGTACATACTAATCCTTCAGCTGAGGTAACTACGTCGTAATCGTGCTACAAATTGAATCTTGAGGTGTTCTTAATAAATGTTAAAACTGACTTGCACATATTATTATTCATTTCGTTTGTGGATGACTCATTTCCCGACAATATATCTTGGAGGTTATAGTTTGGAGGCAAGTCGTTTTGTAATTCATCCCTTAGATTGGTATGTAAGGGACAAATAAAGATATAGTGATAAGCATCCTCTCTTGGTACTCCACATCTACAGCTAGAAGTAATAGACAAATTCCTTCTCATTAAATCTGCGTTTAATTGGCTGCATTGATGTCTTAGTTGGGTTAGTACAATATTAAATTTCCTTGAACCAATCAAACTGTATTTAGATATACGAGTTTTCTTAGTTAGTGAGTGGTGGAAGGCAGAAGTGGATGGTTTGTTTCTTGTATCGTAACTAAGTTTGTTCCATTCCTGAATAGCTGACGGGATAAATGGATTTTTGGATATATTTAAACGTGTTCGGGGCGTCGCATAATTTGCGTCATTCCTCAAGTTGTACGGAGTGGTTTGTCCCACTTGGGGTGTCATTAAATGGTATATATAGTCGGGACTTTCTCCATTGTGAATTTGGTACATTACTTTCAATTTTGCAATTTTTCGTCTGTTTGCCAAGGTTTCCCAGCCAGTTTCCAACAAAAGGGCTTCTCTACTGGCATAAGCATGAAGACCGGAAACAATTCGTGCAGCAGCAAATTGAAGCTTTTCCAGTCGATCCGCTTCTTCTAATGTGCATCCATCCCAGATCACAGAACCGTATTCTAAAATGGGTCTCACAAAAGATAGATATATTTGAGATAATGCCTGTCTGCTAAGCTGGTATTTCAGTTTTCTCATCATGCCAATGCGTTGAGAGGCGGTATTGATAATGTGATTGATGTGACTACTCCATTTGCAGTTGTCTTGCAGGATTAGGCCTAGGTGACGATGGTTGGTGGAAGCCTGAAGGCGACAATGGTCAAAATAGATTTTAGGATATGTTGGTGAAGTTATTTGAGAACAGAATTAAAATGGTTTTTAGGGCATTAAGGTTCAGAAGCCATTGTTTTGACCATTCCAATAAGGAATGTAGATCCCAGTTAACTACACTTTCAATATCACAAATGTTAAGTGACGAGAACTGCAAACAAGAGTCATCTGCAAAAAGTCTGGTAAGACTTATAAGTTTGTCCGCTATGTCGTTAATGTATATCAGAAATAACAAAGGGCCTAACACGGAGCCCTGTGGGACTCCTGCATTTACTGTTTGTGTATCGGAGTTTGAATTTACATTTGATGATCGATCCTCACGATAGCTTTTCATCCAATTCAATAATGCACCTGCAATTCCATATTATTTAAACTTAAACAGTAACCCCTTGTGCCATACCGTGTCGAAGGCTTTCGAGATATCACAAAAAAACATGCATGAGTTTGTGCCTGCATCTAGGGCTTTACAAATACTATCATAAAGTTCAATAAGCTGGTAAACGGTTGAATGTCCAGGGAGAAAACCGGACTGGTACTTATAAAATAGGTTGTAAACAGTATACATGTATTCTATATTGATACCGAGTACATGTCATCCTTATGGTATATTTAAATGTTATAAATTTACTGAGCTAGAAATAATTTGTTTATTTAGGGCAGTGATCCCATGAGGCCCTTGATCCTGTAAATGGATGGATTGTAAACCATTGATCTGTTATATTTGTCACCCTAGGCTGGGTACAGGGGTAAGTTGTGGTGAATATACTTAATTGGAGATTTATTGGCAGGGGATTGTGAACTTTTCAAGTAACCTCGATATCGAATGTAATTCGATTGCCATCTATTCATTATTATATAATGAGATTGATATCTTGTCATTCCTGATTTTTAATGGATTCATGATGATTCCATATTTAATTCATTCATTCTATTATTATCATTGTGATCAATTGATGTATTGTTTCTGGTCATTGTAGAAACTATGTGCAAATTAGATTGTTAATTTGAAAAACAGAAACCTCACACATTATTATGGTTGAATTGAAATTTGAATTGCCTTTCATATTTTCAAATTATTACCATTAAGAATGGAATTAGTTTTCATTGATTTTTATTGAATAATACATTTTCACCAATTCTTTGAATAATATATTTTGTAGCTGTCAACTCACGACCCCCTCGACTCATTCCATGTGTATTTGCCTGGTGTATTCTTTAGGCGTACTATTTTGTTAACTCTAGCTTCTTTATGAAAGTTAACTCTTCACACATGTACACCATATTACCCCATTATAGTGTAACCGGAAATGTCTTGGTCTAATCTGTATGTGACCTATTTTCTGGAATAGTTCTTCAGGTTTAATCCATGCTTGCTGTGTTATTACTTGTAAGATGTATGGGTTAGTAGGCTTACTCTTGTTTCATTTTCTGTAATTCACAGGGTCGTATGTCGTATGCTGTATATCGTCATTTATCAAGGTAGGGTATTTCCAAGAAATTGGATCAAGTGTTTCTAAGTTATCACTTGCAGCACGGAATAATGGAATGAACTCTAGTGGCACCACCTCCGGTCGGACTTTGCTCAAACCCAACACCAACAAACGTTTTGTCGCAAGGAATGCATTTGCCAAATTTCGGAGGAATCCGACAAATCGTTCGAAAGTTATCGCGCGACATCGACGGACATGCACAGAAGATTGGAACAAGACCCAGTGGCGCCACCTAAAGGCGGATCTTGCTGAATCGCAATACCAACCGACATCTTGTCGCAAAGAATGCCAGCTGCCAAATTTCAGAGAAATCCGACAAAGCATTTATGAGTTATCGCTTGTGAAGTATTTGAACATACATCCACGGACAAACACAGAAGATTGGAACAAGAGTCAGAGGCGCCACCTTCAGGCGGATCTTGCTGAAACGCAATACCAACCGACGTCTTGTCGCAAAGAATGCAGATGCCAAATTTAAGAGGAAGTATTTAACAGACATCCAGTGGCACATTTTAAAGTCCCCGACCGCGTTGCGGTGGGGGAGAAAAAACGGAACACCCTTGGATCCACTTGATAGTTGCTTGGGGAAGATGTTCGATCTAATATTGAATAAAAGCCTTTCATTGAAAGTAAGGGTCTGCTGTCAAAATCATAAATAGGATTCATAAAACGTCATCGGACTTAGATCAGAACTTTACAATGAAACGATAATCGACAAGTACACGAAGCGCAAGCAAAAAATATACATTTGATTTGTCGACTACAATAAGGCATTCAACTCGATTTGTCATGATGAATATTTCTAAAATTACAGAGAACCGGGATTACAGGCTCTATCTATCAGGTTATCTGATCCTTGTGCCTCCACAGTCATTCCAGAATGGGGACAACACACTGTATGAGTGAGATACTTCCTGTTTCTAGAGGGGTATATCAGGGAAATGTACTGAGTCCATTATTATTTAATAATTTTATTAATGATCTTTTAGTAGATATGGACAGCGATCACTCACCCAAAATATGAGATGAACATGTACCCATAAACTCGGAATTGAACGTGGAAGATAGCCGATTGTTTCAGGTAATGTTCGTCTTTGTCGAACATGTCAGCTTGTCGACGACGAAATGCATTTTTGCTCTATCAAACTAAGCAAAAAGACGGAAAATTGTGAGACTAAGTGTTAGGTCTCAATATCTCAGATTAACAACGTTTTCATTACAAGCGTATGGCCCGTCATTCATAATTCATAATAATTCTTTGACCTGCTGTCGTTAACTGACATAACTGTCCAAAATGACTTGACTAAATACACATGCGAATGTTTTAAGCGTGTATAGAAAATAAGAGTTGACAGTGCTCCACCGATCTTGTGTATACATCGCCACAATATTGATTTAGTGTGTTGTACCTTGTAGTTCTTGTTTTTATATGTTCATGTCATTAGTCCATCGGGGCACAAATGTACAATAGAGTATTTGATTTGTAATTTACCGTAATGAACATCTTACGCAATACAAATGAATAATTCAACCATACTTCAATGAATCTAAAAATATCCATGCCAGGCCCACAACAGCACTGCTGTTGGGTATGGACTCGTCGGAATATGAGTGGGGCGATGCTTCTTTTTGGATGGAACAAGATGAGATGAGATGAGAAGGGAGTGGGTCCAGAAAGTATATGTGAGCTCCCGGAATATATGAGGTTTGTGGGTGGGGCGAGGCTTAGATTAGGAGATAGAGAGTGGGGCTTATTACCCCTGGGGTGGGACATGGCCGTGGGGAAGTGTGTCTAACAAGTGTAGCGTGATGCAAGCTCCCAAAATATATATAAAGTTGCGGGTTGAACGAGACTTAGTTTAGGAAATGGAGATAGAGTCAAATGTGTGTAGGAAGATGTAAGCTCACGGAATATATGAGGATTGAGAGATAGAGGGAAGAACTCAATCCCCGGCGGTGGGGACATACTCACGCGGAGAATGAATGGGTTCAATAATTGTAGCAAGATATAACCTACAGAATATACGGATTAGAAGAGCTAGGGCAAGACTTACCTTAGAAGATAGAGGGTGGAGCACAAAACTACCCTATCTGACCTGGGCTTTTTTGGGACTGTCCAAACCTGGGGAGTGGCCATTTCGCCCCCCCCCCCCCCCTAATTATTTTTCTTACCACCTGAGCAACATACACCACTATACCCTTGTGTCATGCTCTACCAGAAAATGTAAAAAATCCAAGATGGCCGCTTTGATGACGTCACAGTGACTTAAAAAAAATAAATTTTGGTCTACTTTCGGTCAGAGTCTTTGAATTTTTATTTATGTAATTTCTTCGCAAAAACTGCATGATAATTTAGTAAATAATAGTCTGGTGTGAAATAAAATAATTTTTGTCCACATTTCCTCACGAAAAAGTAGAAAGTTTGAAGAAAACTGACGAAAACATCACTTTTCTGCCACCCCACATGGTCGCCATTTTATGTCCCCCCTGATCCTCTAGCCCCCCCCCCCCACCCTTCCCTTCCAACCT